>OZJO01023735.1:0-14215 GCA_900406225.1 Acrobeloides nanus | reverse complement strand
AATCAATTAAACGTATTTTTGAAAACATGAAACATTTATCTAACCTTGATTCAGGTAATTTTCGCTTCAATACATCATAACCTTTCATGATTCAGGGGCAGTGTAGCTATTTTGGATTTCATCTAAAAATCATTTTACAGAGTAGCACAATCAAACTCGCCTACCACAGTTCTAAAAAATCAAATTTTTGACCCTCAAAATGAGTTTTCTGGAAAATGTGATGTTCTACAAAGTTGTTCCTCATAAAATTGCGCATTAAAATGACACCCTCCCAGTCGATTTTACTGTGAAAACAGAGATATGATGGTTCCATCTAAAATTGAGGTGGGCGGGTTTGATTGGGCCACCCTGTACTAGTGTAATTTTATTCGAGTGCAAGCATTGCTGAAGCATGAAAACACTTTCCCAGTCATGATTTAAGCCATTTTCGTTTTATTAAATCCATGCTATATATTCTGTTCCTGGAAAATGGAAGATTGTGATAATCTTTCTTTTTTCAAGGCTCGTCTACTTATTCAGTGGCAATCCGTTTACACCTCAGCAGCACTTTATACTCTATTTATACCTTGCTATTAGCGTTGCCGCGGAAATTTCCTAAAGGTCAGAGAAAATTTTTCTTACTTCGAAAATGCGCGAAATCGTTTCCCTGCAAAAATTTACCTCCAGATGATGAGTTCCAAATAAATTCAGATAAAATATTCAACAAATTTTTTGATGTTCGATGGTGCGTGTGTTCATTTCCCACATGTAATTATACAGGGTGTTCCAAATTTTTTGCTTATAACTTTTTTTAAATAAATCTGTTTTTTATAATTTTGGTTTTAATTTCACCCAGAAACAATAGGAAAGCGATTCATGTAAAAAAAATTAAAAAATTTTATGCATAAATTTTTACTTTGTGCAAAAAATTTTGGCTCCAAGTGGTATTCGAACCCGCGAACTGTGTGACCAATAAGTCGCTGCTTTGTCACTGCACCACCGAGGCTTGTTTTTGCATAAAGTAAAAATTTATATTAAAATTTTTTTATTTTTTTTACATGAATCGCTTTCCTATTGTCTCTAGATGAAATTAAAACCAAAATGATAAAAAATGGATTTATCTAAAAAAAGTTATAAGAAAATTTTAGTGTAAAAAAATTTGGAACACCCTGATATTAGTGTTTATTATTGCTGATCTTAGAATTACATTAAGCTTTAAATTTTATGTCATTGAATGACTAGGTAAATGCGTTTTTTCATCTATATATGGAGGTTTTATGTCATATTAATAAGTTGACGTAAAAACCTTTATTGCTTCAAGCATGACTTTTAATCTTGCAAGAAAACATAAAAGCTATGACTCTAAAGAAAATACTAATATATGTATAATCGCTGTCAATCTGAGAAGGGAACACTTCCAACTTATCTCTTTAAATCTTTCCTAACCTACATGGTCGGATCTAACCCCTCCCCCATTTTTTATGCTTGAGTGAGATCCACTTTTTGTGCTTTGAGTGTGTGTAAGTCAAATGCTCTCCATTGTCTAAATTCCAAGTTCGTTTCCGGGACGGTGCAGGCTCTAACAATTTTGAAGAACAGATTTTTGTGTCTATAATTAGATCTAATTGCAATTCTTGTTGAATTTATAAATGTTTTTCAAAAAAGTTGTTTAAAAATAAAAAGTTGAAAAGCGTTGAAAAAACAACCAAAATGCTTGTTTGTATGAAAAAAATTTTATTTTTTCAACAAAGCTTTCAAGCGTTTCAAAAAATTTGGAATAAAAACTTTTGAAAAAGAATCACAAATTCAACAAAATTGCAACCTGAGTTGCAATTAGATCTAATTATTGGCACGAAAGTCTACTCTTCAAAAAGGCAGCAGGACATATGTTAACCAAAATGTTTCAGGAAGCTGTTTCAACGGACTTATTTCAACCGATTTGTTTCAATGGACATGTGTCAACCATGTGACATGCTATAACTTTAACAGATAAACGTTTCATGACTCCAAATTTGCGCCGACTCCTGAGTGGCGCAAATTTGGAAGCATGAAACGTTGATCTGTTAAAGTTATAGCATGTCACATGGTTGACACATGTCCATTGAAACAAATCGGTTGAAACAAGTCCGTAAACAGCTCTCTGAAACATTTTGGTTAACATATGTCCTGCTGCCCTTCAAAATTGTTATAGTGTGCACCGTCTCTTTAATATTTTTATCAATCCCTCCTAAAAAACTGGTTGATTGTTGGTGCTTTTTGCATAAACAATTTTTTCTTGTCTTTTTTTGCGAGCTCAAAGGTTTTAAAATAATTAATATTCTTAACTATTCTTAGAAGAAAAAGAGTATTGGCTACTCAAATCCCAAATGAATTTAGTATGTTTTACAAGACAATATGAGGAACCATAATATACTTCTTATTCCATTCTTTTTTTGCGTATTTTATGTCATTTATTATTCATGCAATGCAGTATAGGCTTCTTAGATATTTTTTAAGTAATGAAATTTTAGAAAAAAGGTGTCAAATTTCATATAAAAAATTCTTGGATGATAAAAGTCCATGTGCAGCTTTATTACTTATACAATTCAGTATAAGCTTCTTATTTATGTTTTAAGTAAATGAATTTTAGAAAAAAGATGTCAAATTTCATATAAAAAAATTCTTGGATGATAAAAGTCTATGTGCAGTTTGTGCCTTCTGACACGGAAGGCACAAATTAAAGACACATGGGAGATCTGTGTTTCCTTTAATTTTTTATTAACCTATGCTTCAGTGCGCGATCATACTAGTAATCTATGCTTCAGTGCGCGATCATACTAGTACATCCATACTAGTTTTTAAAATTTTTCTAGATGGCAGACAATTCCAGTCAAGTCCTAAAACTTTCTGATGAAACTTTGATTGTGTGGTCCGAAGTATCATACATATTATATTGGATAATTTTAATTATTTCCTTGAGCTCATTACCCTTACTTTGTCGGACGCTATGGATAGTCATGAGACATTATAAAAATCATTATTTCTACCCCTATCTATCTGTAATTATTATTGGAGACTTTCTAATGTTGCTATGCATAATTATTCCTTTGATATTGGATAAATATGCTATTAACCTTACGGGTAAGATTAATTATTGAAAAGAGTAAGGGAAAGGTATGAGAAAAAGTTTCGAAAGAATATTTTAATCGTAAAAAAATCGATGACATCGAACATGGATCCGCTATATTTTAAACAAATTTTCAAATTTTTTCAGGAACGAATAATATTTACCCCTTGGTTCTCTAAGGGAAAAACTCAAATTTTCAATTTTTTTCAAAATTGCCAAAATACAAAAAGTTTTCGACATAGGGAACTTGAATCTGAAGGGATTTTTTGATTTTGACAGCTGGAAGTTATTCTACGAGGAGTATAAGTCTAAAAAGCTCAAAATTTCGTATTTTTTATAACTTTTCATGCAATGCGCGCAATCGATTTCCCGCCTAAAGGAAACTATAGGCAGCCGATTTTCCGGCGAAAATTCAAATTTTAGTTCGTTTTCGCTTCAATATACCACCTTTTCCTGATTCAGGATCAAGGAAGCCTTTTGAGGCTCTAAATCGATTTTTCGCATAGAAAACCCTAGATAACAATCTCTTCAATAATCTGATGCTAAATGAAAACCCAAAACTAACCCAATACGTTATTTTTTAGGTGTAATATCATGCAAACTCATGGCATTTTGTACCTCGACATTAGCATGCTTTGTAAACTGGGTTTGGGTGGGCATGTTTGCTCAAAGATTTGCCTATATTTTCTACCCTATCATGACAAGACGCTGCCATCCTTCTGATTTTAAAACACTTTGCTTTTCAATAGTCGGTGAAAGCTATCGACTTATTTTTGCTGTTTTCTTGTTCTCACTAACTGCTCAAATATGGATGCCCACACTCATATCAAAAGTTCCCATTTTTACAAGAGATGGAGAACTAGTTGGGCATATCTGTGGACCGGATATGAATAGAATTCAGTAAGAATTTCGTTTTTACAATACTCCATTTTTCCCAAAAACTCAATTTTTCCAAAAAGTTTATTTTTTTCAAAAATTAAATTTTAGCCCGATAATATACAAGCTAGTGTCCTTGTTAGAAGCTTTAGTCAACTATGCAATACCGTTTGGGCTAGCTATGGTGGCGGACTTAGTGGTCTTGCTTTGTTATAACACGTTTAGAAAGAGTCATTTTAAACTGGTTACTATTGAAGCTTTACATGGAAGAAGTGGGCAGACATCACCAAATTCAGTAAAGGATACAGTAGAGTTAGAAGGATTGAAAATTTTATCGGGCAAGAGTTTACAGGTAAATCTTTTTATGTAACCATTGTTTATAGTGTGGTTGGGGGCAAAGGTTGAAAATGGAGTGGCTCTGTGGATTTTTGTAATTTCCTTAATGTAATTACTATAATTATTTTTGTAATTAATATATTTAATTGTGTAATTTCGTTTTTATACAATTTTCACTAATCCAACCACTTATTAAAGTAATTTTCATTAGTTCAAACACATCTCTAGGCCATTTTTATTACTTCGAAAAAAGTCTTTTTGTAATTCTTGATAACCAAAAAGTTTCAATAGGCAATTTTCATTGGCCCAAAAATATTCTTGATCAAATCTAATCACTATGAAAACGTATTTAGAAAATTTTCATTAAAGCCTCCTTTCGATTTTCACTATTCTGTTTTCATCCAAGTGAAAACAGCCAATAAACTTTTTTGGATTTGTAAAAATCGCCTAAAGATTTTTTCGGGGCAGTGAAAATCATCTAGCATAATTTGCGTCTTTTTGACAATCAAAATCGCAAAAGACCTTTTTCGGAGAAATGGAAATTGCCATGAGACGTTTTTGTCTAGAGAATATCACCTTAAGAATGTTTTGACAACTGAAATTAGTCTAGACTTTGTTTGGAATAGTGAAAATCGATTAAGGATATTTTTGGGCCAATCAAAATATCCTCTAAAGGCTTTTTGATTAGCAAAATCGCAAAAAGACGTTTTTCGGAGAAATGAAAATGATCAAGAGACGTTTTTGAACTAGTGAAAAGTGCTTTAAAGGACCAGTACAGTAAGTTACAATCATATGAAAAAATGATATAGCTAAATGCGACGAACAAAATGACACCAAAATTATCCAATTTGAACATTGTTTTGGGTTATTGAAACGAAAACATGAATCAGAATTTTCATTTCAATAACCCAAAACAATGTTCAAATTGGATAATTTTGGTGTCGTTTTATTCGTCTCATTTAGTTATAAAAAATTGCTACAATATTCATTTTGTGAAAATTTAAAAAAGTGATGCAAAAATCGATTTTTCCTCAAAAAATTCAAAAAAGTCTGTGTATTACAACGAAGAGCTTGTAACAAATTCAAAACTTCAAACGCAATTATCTCGAAAACTACAACGATTCAGAACATGCCGCAAAAACAAAAAATGCTCCATTTTTCATGATCTTTCCGAATATATCATATGATTGTAAATTATTGGTCCTTTAAAAAGTGTTTGGACTAGTAAAAATTGCCTTAAAAAAGAAATTACAGATTTAAATATTATATATTAATAATTAAAAAAATAATTTTAATAATTACAAAAAAAAATTAAAATTTCAAATAGAAAAATTACATAATTAATTGTAATAATTACATCATTAAATACCATGGAGCCCTCAAGAGTCCGAGCCTACGGGGACCGGTTCAGGTCCCATTTTTTATTCCTATGGGAAGGGAATGGGGGATATCCACCAGACTCCTCACTCACATATGATTTCCCAAAAATAGAACACTCAATAATCGACCACAAAGAGCCAAAAAATCTTTTTTTTTAAAGAATTATCAACACAGAAGACATCTAGCCATAAGAAGATGCCTAATTATGACAACTATAAATTTATCTCTGAACTTGCCGTACTTTTTATTACAACTTTTTGACAATTTCTTTAATTTACAAGGATCTGATCAATTGTCGATATTTTATGTTTATTCAGATGCATTATTCTATGTCCTTTATTTGATGCAATTTCCATTTGTGACACTTTTTGTGCACTTTTTGAAATTCGATACGGAGGATTATAAGTAAGAAAAGAATGGTGTGTAATTTTTTCTTAAAGGACCAGTCCACTTTTGAACCGAATTTTTGTTGAAAAGTGGAAAAGAAAGTTCACGTTGGGGCAACCACTTTTTGCTTTGGAAGTAAATTCCAATTCGATAACCCTGAGGAGATATTTGACATACAAAATTGCATGAAAAATTTAAATGTGTCTGGGTATTGAAGCGAAGGGATTGGNTAACGAATTATAAAAAAGCCATTTTTACAAAGATCTTAAAATTTTCATAAAAAGGCAATTGCAGCACTTTTTATAACTCTATGGGACGAATAAAATGACACCAAAATTATCCGATTAGAACATTGTTTTGGGTTATCGAAACAAAAACATGAATCAGAATTTTCGTTTCAATAACCCAAAACAATGTTCTAATCGGATAATTTTGGTGTCATTTTATTCGTCCCATAGAGTTATAAAAAGTGCTGCAATTGCCTTTTTATGAAAATTTTAAGATCTTTGTAAAAATGGTTTTTTTATAATTCGTTACAGTAAATTTCAAATGGCGCCAATCCCTTCGCTTCAATACCCAGATACATTTAAATTTTTCATGCAATTTTGTATGTCAAATATCTCCTCAGGGTTGTCAAATTGGAATTTACTTCCAAAGCAAAAAGTGGTTGCCCCAACGTGAACTTTCTTTTCCACTTTTCAACAAAAATTCGGTTCAAAAGTGGACTGGTCCTTTAATTCCGATTTAAAATTGTAAAGTTATAGCCTCAAACTCGATCGGGTTTTTTCGAGTTTGATTATCGAGTTTGTTCATCGAGTTTCGATCGAGTTTGAGGCTATAACTTTACAATTTTAAATCGGAATTGAGTCAACTAAAGTTCATTTAAATCTACAATTCCCAGGCTTCCAAATGAGCTATTAACTTTATGAATTGAATGTTATTATTTTAGATACGTAGCCAAACTCGACCCAAACTCGATACATCCCTGACTTGTATGTCGATAGTAATCGAGCATATCTCAGAAACCCCAAATGAATGAAACATGGTTTTGGTGCCATTGTAATGGTGATCCCACGCGCTACAACTTTTGAGAAGATCGCAAGACCTCTTTTCCATCTAGAAAAAAAATAATCGCAATTCTTTGTGATATACCCGGATTTTTTGACCGGGTGGACGTATGGGCACAGAAACCCGGTTTTTTATATTATGATTTTCTAATTTCCTAGTCGGGTACCCTCTCGATTTTGATGTCAAAAATCTTAGAATTTCGTCCTCTTCACAATGGTATATCGTGAGAACGATTTAGATTGCAACTATAAAAGTTAGTCCGAACAGATAAACACACAAAAATTACATATTTAAGAAGATTTAGTTTTATCATTAATTCCGTTTAGGGTATATCATTTGATGAAGTAAATGATTTCTTTTCTTTCATTTATCACATCGATAAAGTGGATTTGGCATTACATTTTTATAAGCTAGCCGGAAAACCCTTATCTAAAGAACTGATTCAAAAGGTTGGCAGAAAAATTGCTGGAGTTGAACTGACTGATAATGTAATGGATGTGCTTGTTGCATTATTTGATGAAAATAATGTAGGCTTCTTTTGGCTTTGCAGGCTCAATCAATTTTGATATAAACACTTTTTATAAAAATAAACTAAATTTTAGGATGGTGAGCTATCCCATAAAGAATTTATTGCTATAATGAAGAAAAGAATGCAAAGGGGTCTTGAAAAACCCAAAGATACAGGATTTATCCGCTTTGCTGATGCAGCTTGGAAGTGTTCTAAAAAGCAACTACAAGGAAACGCTTATTAAAATAGTTTTGGATAAATTTTTATTTTATGCATTTGTGTATTAAATTATTAGGTTGATTGTAAAAAAGTAGCGCTTTTGTCAAATTTGTTAGGAAAAAAATTCCCTTGACATCCGAATTTCTTACAATTCTTGCAAATTTTTAAAGAGAATATGCAAAAACGGAATCCAAAAATCATCAAAAAATCATTTTTGGTTCCCAACACACTATCCTACTACATTAAACGTGTAATGTATGTCTGTCTGTCCAGACTATTTCGGAAACGCTTGATTTAAACCCGAATTGCTAGAACAAAGGTTGTAGGGAACGATGAGAGATGACGATTGACACAAAAATCATCGAAATCGGACAAAAAATTTTTTGAGCTTTTCTATTGAAGGATTTTTAAAATATTTTAAAGTATTGCTTTTTTTTGCTTGCGATTTCGATTCGACCATTTTCTGATGTCAAAATCAAAAAATTCTTTCAGATTCGAGTTCCTATGCGAATTTAAAAAATGGCTAATTTTTTGTACTCGGAAGTTTTCAGACATGGAGAACACGAACTCGAAATTTTTGAATTTTAACCTCATGAAGACCTCTACTGGAGAAGGAGAGGGCAAAAAACCTAGGGGCCAAAAGTCGCCGAAGGCCGAATGCAGCAGTAATCACTCGAAACACAAGGCCGAGCGCCGTAGAATCGCTCGAGACGCAAGGCCAAACGCCGTAGGCAATCAGGGATGCGAAGCCGAAAGCTGAGCACTGCAATCACTCGAAACATGAGGGTAAAGAAGAAGGAATAAAGGAAAAAAAAGGGAGAGGAGAAGAGAGAAAGGTAGAAAGGATAAAAGAAAAAAGAGTCGGGAGAAAGGTACAAAGGAGAATGGGAAAGTAGAAATGAGGTAGGAGAGAGAAGAAAAAGTTAGAAATGAGAAGGGAGAACCGGCTCAAATAGCGCTTTCGGCGCTATTTGAGCCGGTTTGAGCGCCATAGGCGCGTCGGTCGAGGAACTTATTATTATAGTATTTTGCAAATTGTTATGTCACAAATTTATACTGCTTAGAATTGCTTTGATCAATAAACTATTTAAAATTACAAATTCAATTTAATCTAAATGGTGGTTCCACTCGATTTTCTATTTTTACGTGTTTGACAAATCGTCAAATTCTCATCTTTTTTGGGTTGTAAATCACCGCGAATTTATTTGAAGGTTAATTGTATGCGACGTAACAAACCAGTTCTTGTCAAAAAAATTTTCATAAGAAATTTTACAATTGAAACTATTCTTTTTGTAATTTTTAAAAAATTATATAATATTTTTAAACTCAAATATTACTTTAGTCTTTTAAACAAATAATCAGAGTCCTCTTCTCGAGTTTTTGTTGACATAGTTGGATGGATTTAAATTTGTTCACATAATTTATTCTGTAACTATTTTTTTGTTGACAATTGATTGCTCTTTTAATATGGGGAAAATTTCGATTTTATAATAATTATTTATTACTTTTAAAGAAGAATAGTTGGGAATTTGTTCTCCAACCTCGCAAGACTTTTAAGAGATACTTTCTTGAACACTCGAACTTAATGTTAAACGGTTCGAGATGACTACAAGTTGAATTTATTTAGTGAGATTAACGCATGAGAAAATGTTTAAAAGTCATTTCGAGTCAATCCGAGTTCCCTAAAAAATTCAAAAACTTGTCCGAATCTTAAAAACCTTTTTTTACTTTGATTTTTTGAATTTTCTAACCTGTCTAAAACATCCTAGATAATTTTTTTCTGCCAAAATTTTTACAAGGGTTATGTATTTCAATATGGAGAACATTTCTAGCTTGGTTTCGAAAAAGAAACTTCGATTTGTTAGCCATGTTTACATAAGGTATTAGCTGGAGTGATCGAAAAAATTATTTCTCTGATTTTTTCGAAACTAAGCTAGAAATATTCTCCATATTGAAATATTAACCCTTGTAAAAATTTTAACAGAAAAAATTATCTAAGATGTTTTAGACAGATTAGAAAATTCAAAAAATCAACGTAAAATCGGGTTTTTAAGATCGTACAAATTCTTGGATTTTTTAGGGAACTCGGATTGACTCGAAATGATATTTGAGAAAGAAACTTGCATTTTTAAAACCTTAAAGTACACACCCCTTTAAAAAGCAAATATAAAATTTTATGGGTTTTCAAACGATACTATTGACATTGAGACGAAAATTTGTAAATCATTATACAAATTTATAAATGCTTATTTTTATTCCAAGAAAATGAGAGAATGCACATATGTCACTAATCGACTCATTCATGAGTTGTTGTCTCTTATCTCCGAGATTCTCGCGTAATTCGCACCTTGAATTTTTGTTTGCTTTTTATTTTACACATGATTTTGTATTTTTAAAAAATGAAAAATCATAAGCCTTGCATAATCTTGTATAATCTTTGTTTATAATTTTTTATTACCAAAAGCTTGTTTAAAATTCATGAGATAAAAAACAAATGACAACGAGATCTTGTACGAGTGGATGGCATTCTTCCAGTTTATGCATATTCTAGTCGTCTATTCATGAGTTTGTTGGAATATTGATCGGCTTCCCAAGAGAACCCAATTATGTTTTTCAAAGTTATGAATTGAAACGAAAAGGGTTTTTAAAAATAGATTAGAAATTCAATTTTTAGACGTAAAAATTCCTTTCTCATATTTTGTTTTTGTTATAGTCCGTTTTCGCCCATAGAAAAAAATGCTTGCATGCGATGGCCAATTGGCCCAAGGCGCCGCCCGTTCGATCTGGGAAGTTAAGCAACGTTGGATCCGCAGGTGATCCCACTATAGCACAAATTTTGATGTTCAAAAAAATTCTTTTACAAACAATGGGGCAAAAGTTTTTTGCTCCATTAAAAAAAAAGTTTTTTGAAAATCAATCATTCTACTCTAATGGGATTAATCCTCCGAGCCCAACGTTTCTTAACTTACCAGACGGGCGGCGCCTTGGACCACTTGTCCATCGCATGCAAGCTATTTTTTCCTGTCGGAAACGGACTATCCTATTCCTATTACTATAAACGTGTAATGTCTGTCTGTTTGCCCAGACGATCTCGTGAACGTTTGATTTAAACCCCGAGCGCGATTGCAAAAGTTGTAGGGGACGATGAGAGAAGACAATTGACACCAAAATCATCGAAATTGGAGAAAATTTTTTACCCCTTGGGGGACCAAGGCGAAAAAAATCGATTTTTCAAAAAGTTCTCCAAATCGGCTAATTTTTTGTACTCGAGGTTTTCGAGTATGGAGAACACGAATCCAAAGAAATTTTTGAATTTTGATTGCAGGAAGGGGTCGAATTGGCCAATTTTTTTCACATAGAGGGGTATTTTTCGTATACGTAAAATATCGAAATCGACAGAAAATTTTTACATTAGTATATACCAACGAAGAGCGTCGCTCGGGAGTGCCACTCGGAGTTACTCTCGAATAAATCACGAGTGCGGAGCGCTTGCGCCCAATACTAGTTAAAATGTATGAATCCTTTATATATTTTTTACTTGTTATACTCTAAAACCGTTTTAGTTATCTATCAATTTTTCATTACACAACTTGGTTCCTCGTGCTATTTTTTTTATTTGCCAGTTGCTTTGCGGGGTTTTCTCTAGACATTTTTTTCTTAAGTTTAATTCTCTCTTACCTGATTAACATCTTGTGCTCTCTTCGTGATTTACTCCAGAACATTGGTTTGAAAAAAGGATAATTTTTAGGTGTAAATGAAATATACATAATATTTCTTCTACATTCTTTTCAAGCTTATTATTACAACATACGGAATACCTTTATTAGTTTTTAAAAGAAGGATTGAGGAAGAGAGATCTTCTCATGACTAGCTAGATCAATATTTTGTCCACTTTGCTAATGAACTACTTAGTTGAATACCAGAGATCCGCCGAGTTGTTTATTTAGCGTGGAAATTTGTAGAAAATGGCACCTTTAAAGAGAATTATATTTTTTGATTCAATGATATGTAGAAAGTTTGCACCATCATTTTTACATAACAGAAAAATTTGTTGGCTACATACAACATCGGTGGGTATCTTTAATAATTCAAATATTTTTTATATACAGTCAACTCTCGATATAATGGCCCCCTCCCTAAAATTTGATATAGTGGCCCTCCCTTAGAAAGGGAGGGGCCACTATATCGAATGGCCCCTCCCTTTCTAAGGGATGGGCCTTTTTAATGTTCTTGTACAATAGTGGCCCCTCTCTTCAGGGGGCCACTATATCGACAGTTGACTGTATCAATTTTGTTTATGAAGGCCCAATTTTGATCTAAAAAATTTAGCGCTGCTGTGAATCTCCTCAAACCTCTTCAACCAATAATGATATTCCTCAAAAAGTAACCGTCCATTACGAACATGGTCTTCCTGTTTTCACTATTCCACTTCCTTCTAGAAAAGAATTATGCTCATTTACTTTAAGGCCTATAAGTGATACTGTTGCAACATTGTGTACAAATCTTTCAAGTGAAGATAAAGGAGTTGATTATGTTGCCCTATATGGAAAAGGTAAATTCACTTTACCATTTATGGAACTATTTTTGTTGTCTATCATGCTCTAAACTTTACGAAAAATAAAGTTTGGAGCATGATTTAGAAGAGCGATTCGAACCATTGGCTAGCGAGAAATAAAATTGTTATTTTCCCAAAACAAAAATTTGATGCAACTTTTTGTAAAGTTTCACGCGCTGTGATAACAATTTAACTAATAACTATTTTCAAGATGGAGTCCGTATATCAGGAAGTACGCTAGTCGAACATTTGCTTGAATCTGAACAATTTCGACTGCGGATTAATGACACTTATTATGATGTCAGTGCACCTTCGTTTGAAAGTATTGCGTTTGAAACCGTGGGTGTTACTGAAGAGATATTAAAATCGACTGAACGACTAACATCTCTAAATGATTTACGATCTCGAGTAGCAGCATTATATGCGGTATTGCATGTTGATCAATATAAACTAGAACGAGAAAATATGCTGATAAAAAAGTTAGAAGAAGTGGAATTGGAGTTGAAGCCGATGATTATTGTAAGAATAAATAAATCATTGTAAATCTGAAACAAAATTTTATGAAAACTTTTTAGGTAAAAGACATGATTGAAAAAGAATGTCAACAATTTAGTACCAGAGCTATGTGGGGAGTGTTTATTGGAATGTTAGTACAGACAGGATTCTTAGCTAGATTAACTTGGTGGGAATATAGTTGGGATATTGTTGAGCCCGTAACTTATTTTGTGACCTATGCCACTGTTTTAGCAACTTGTGGATATTTTTTAATTACTAGACAAGTATATATTTAAAACAATTTTGACCTAATTTTTTTAGTCATTTGAATATCCCAGCTGCCATGATAGAATATTTTCAAAAGAATTCATAAAACGTGCCAAAAAATACAACTTCAACGTTTCTAAATACAATGAGTTAGTTCTATTAAGACAAGATATTCAACATGATCTTAAACGTCTTCGTGACCCTTTATATCAACATTTGCCAGCAAATCGTCTAGCCGTTTTAGAATCTGAAAACGCCAAGCGTTCACTTAATTCTTTCTCATTATCAGACAAAAGTTGTCCACCAAAATAATAAGGTCGCAATTTGATTAAAGATCTATTGTATTGAGTTGATCAATTTGATCCAGTGGCGTAGTTATGGGGGGGGAGCTTTAGGAATCTCCTCATCCCGCCGAGTCAACAATTCTCCACCCCCAGAACAATGCCCCATAGGACAATTGTTCCCAGCCAACCAAAAAGAAAATTGCCCCAATTGTTGCACAAAGTTGGGGCAAATGTACTAATGCCCAATTTTTCTACGGGGGAATATTATCCCCTGTAAGAAAATTGACTTCCACTCATGAAAAATTGCCATCTTAGGCAATTGTCCCATGTATCTGCTGGGAGGCAATTGTCCTATGAGGGCAAATGTGCTAGAGGATTGTTGACTCTCCCCCCCCCCCCCCATCTTTTTTTAAAAAAATTATGAAAAAATCGAAAATTTAGAAAAGCTCCCCCATCCGGCGGTTGAAATTACGCCACTAATTTGATTAGACTTTTGTTTTGTTTATTGCCATATGTCAATGTGATATTTTTATAATAGCTTTTTAATAAGATTACAATAAATCTTTGCTTAAATAAATTTTAATATACAAAGGGAAAATTCCGAAAATAGTCATTCCACTTTGTTTGTAACTCTTTGACAATCCAAGCGATTATGTTTTGCGGTAAATTTAAATAAAATTGGCCCGGTGTACAAATAGAATTTTACGAATGTAAGCAAATAGTTTATGAGTCATTGTTGTTTGTGTTTTATTTAA
>OZJO01023732.1:0-16042 GCA_900406225.1 Acrobeloides nanus | reverse complement strand
GTCCAAAAGTAACGGCAAAAATAACGGGATTTTGGTCCAAAAGTAACGGGATTTTGATCCAAAAGTAACGGGATTTTGATCCAAAAGTAACGGGATTTTAATCCAAAACAAACGGGATTTTGATCCAAAAGTAACGGAACTTGTTCCAAAAGTAACGGGATTTTTATCCAAAAGTAACGAGATTCTGGTTCAAAAGAAACGGGACTTTGCTTGAATTTTTTATATTGCATGGATTTTCATGTACGATATTTGAAAGTAAACACATTCGGTACATGAAAATCCATGCAATATAAAAAATTCAAGCAAAGTCCCGTTACTTTTGGACCAAAATCCCGTTATTTTTCCCGTTACTTTTGGACCAAAGTCCCGTTTCTTTTGGCCCCCCCCCTATAATATAAAAAACTCAAACTAAATCCCGTTACTTTTGAACCAGAATCTCGTTACTTTTGGATAAAAATCCCGTTTGTTTTGGATCAAAATCCTGTTACTTTTGGACCAAAATCCCGTTATTTTTGCCGTTACTTTTGGACCAAAGTCCCGTTTCTTTTAGCCCCCCCCTATACTATTATCAGGAAATAACTAGTAAATGAAAAATACGTCGATCGTATTTCGGAAACTATTGGTCAAAATTCAAAAACTTTTGGACACCATGTCGGATACTTTAGCCCACTCCCCCCCCCCACTATTGCCGTTTTCTTTGCAAATTTGAAACAACCAATCAGATTTTTATGTAAAAAATGAAAAATTGTTTAAAAACGAATGTTGATGCAACAATTTAGATCGACTGTTTAATTATTTTTAAATAAATTTATTATATGGCATGACTAAAAATATTTACAAAATCAAGAACAATGCTTAAAGCTACCAAAAATTAAAAAAACCAGACGAAAAATATTATACAAATTTGTATACAAAATACCAATGTCGTACCGAAATTTGGCATAGGGACAAATTTCGTTCAGCACGCAAAAATGACATTATCAGGGGGCAAAAGTTCGGGNAAATATTATACAAATTTGTATACAAAATAAAATACCAAAGTCGTACCGAAATTTGGCATAGGGACAAATTTCGTTCAGCACGCAAAAATGACATTATCAGGGGGCAAAAGTTCGGGAACAAACGACCCTTCGGGGACACTACCCCCCTCGGATTTTGCGTTTTTCGGTGTTTTCAGTATAAAAAACGCAAAATCCGACAGGGGTAGTGTCCCCGAACTTTTGCCCCCCCCCCTGATATAACTTTTTTTTAATTTTAAAGTATAACCCACATTTTCTTGACAATTTTATAGGGATTTAAGGGAAAGTCCAGTCAATTTTAGGTAAAAAATTCGTAGTCGAAAATATTTGCTTCGTGCCGAATGTCCCTATGCCCGAAATTTTGAAAGATTTTTTACATTATACAGGGTGGCCCAGAATCATAGTCCGGGAAGGGCCCACTTTTTTGGGACCCCGTCCGAGACCCAAGGACCCCAAATGGGTCCCGGACCCATTTCCGGACTCTGCCCAGAACAAGTGGACTTTTTGGGATGTTAGTAGAAAAATTGCATTTTTTTCGGTTAAAATATGTCTTTTGACCTAATTATTTTTTAAATACATAGAAAATCAAATTCTCTATGTTAAAAAAAGGAATTAGGTCAAAAGACAATATTTTACCCGAAAAAATGCAATTTTTCTGAAAACAGAATCTCAACAAGTCCACTTTTTTCAGAGCCATCCTGTACATCAAAACATAAAAATAGCTTCTTACATTGTGAGTGTTTCAAAAAATAAAGCGCAAAAAGTGTGTTTAAAAAAACTGTACAAGTTATCGAATAAGTTGCGAGATTCAATGCACATGAAATAGTCAAAAGATATCCAACTTCAAAATGAGCAATATATAAAGGCATAAAGGGCCGAATGCACAATGGACGCTAACGCTATTAGGGTCGCCACAAGCACGGCACAAGCTATCGTACGAAAGTACGACGGCCCCACAAGCTATCGTACCAAATCATCATCGTGCCATCGTAAAATTAACGTAAAGGTACAATGAAATCGCCACAAGCTGTCGTGCGATGGTACAACGCAGTACGATGGCATCGTACTAAATTCGTACGATAGCTTATGGCGATTTCATCACACCTTTACGTTAATTTTACGATGGCACGATGATTTGGTACGATAGCTTGTGCCGTTGCTTGTGATGGTACGATAGCTTGTGCCGACCCTTAGTTGCAGCTAACGCTAATAGCTGCAGTTGTGCATATTAGATGCAGCTATTAGCGTTAGCGACAGCTAATAGCGCTAGCTTTAGCGTCAGTTGTCCATACGCGGTCCCAAAAAGTACAAATAAACTAATTTTTGGGTACTAATTCGGAATAGGTGGCCCACCCAAAATTTTTTAGCCTTTTTTTGAAGAAATATCAAATTTTTATACATAATAATTTAAATAAATGATAAATTTTGGCTATTTTTCTGTTGAAAAAATGAGCTTATAAAAAATTTTTTTTGACTCGGCGACCTATCCCGAAATGTAGTACCAATTTTTGAATTTCAAAGCCATAAATGGAAACTTGATCGGTTTTTTCGTCATCTACTAATCTTTTATTTAAAGAGCTACATGGATTCGACTTCAATAGAATACCGTTTTCACGCGAATTCTATACTACAAGTTATGATCATCTGGTGTATAGATCGAATCTTCGGGAGCATCAATATGACTCCGATCTGGAACATTCCAAATGTTGCTCGCAGTTACGCTGGGATTCCTGTTAGCGCGGCCCGTAAACATGGCATTTTGTTGATAATTAGTTTGGGATGGATATCGTTGCGGCAGGTTGGAAACCAATGGTGGGGCAGGTGGTATTAGTGGGGCAATTGTGCCATAGCCGGAGAAGCCGAATGCCGGATTTTGTTGTGCTTGGCCACTCATCAACAAACGGTTCACCAAAAGAGCATTCATAGACATTTCCAACGCTTGTGCATTTGCTTCTAAAATGCGGATTTTTTAGTTCGAAATGTGAAATTGTAAAAAATGTACCTTGTACAACTCGAGGTTGTACAAAATTCACTCTTGGCACAACACTTGATTGTGAATTCAAAAATGCGCTATTTAGCATGGAGCTTTCGGTGCCCGCATTGAAAACATTTGGTGGTGGTGTTTCTTCGTGCTGTGCTCTCGACGCCAAGGATCTAATACAGCTTTCAGGCATAGCGTTTGAAATGACTGTGTTATCAGCAATGGGATTTGCTAGAGATTTTTCCAAATCTCGAAGACTAGTTAGCATTGGTTCGTTCCCTATCGGTCGTGTTGATGCTTCCTTTGCAAGCTAAAAAAAGAAATTAGGACTAAGTCAACAGGATGTAGAATACCATTTCTTTGACACGTTGAATGAAAAGTTGTCCACTAGCCGGTGGATTCCAATCAGGATTTTGGAGAGCAAAATTCAACAAAGAAAGTTCGATTTTTGCGCGGTTCATTTGTTTGCGGTGCGTAGAGACATGAAAATGTCTTGGAGAGGCGTTATGCGTCATATTGTCATTGGTTGAACGGGTCATCTCGACTAGCCTTTCATCACCATCTTTTTCAACGTTCATCAAAGCATATGAACATNTAGAGACATGAAAATGTCTTGGAGAGGCGTTATGCGTCATATTGTCATTGGTTGAACGGGTCATCTCGACTAGCCTTTCATCACCATCTTTTTCAACGTTCATCAAAGCATATGAACATACATCACCCAGGCTATCCATATATTTTGAATGCTGATTGAAGAAGAGCACAATATCAGAAGCCTTCGAGCGTATACTAAATTGGATAAAAAATAGATTCGTCAACAAAAAATGGGCATAGACTCGAATGAAACGAAAGGTTTGAAACGAAATGAATGAAACGAACACAGATGGAACGAATATAAATGAAACGACATAATGAAACGAAACCAAATTCAGGGTTTTCGTGTCAATATTCAGGCAAATTAAAACACATTTCCGGACGATACGAATGAACCAATCGAATAAAACGAAACAATTTCACTTCCAGACGGCGTCTGGAAATCGTCCGGAAACGGGTTTGAATTCATACATGAGCAAGGGGGGGGGTAGGCGGGTAAACCGAAAAGCGACACGTTTGGCGACTAAAAATCCTAAAAACGACACGTTTGACAACCTTTTTTGGCCATCAAAAATTGAAAAATTCGTCAAAAACCCTTTGGTTTTTTGCTGTATATTTTTACCAAAAGCGACACGCTTGCCGAAATGTGACTTCCAGCGGCGACATGGGGGTGGGTTGACCTACACCTTGCCCAAGTGTGTTTGAATTTGCTTCAATATTGACACGAAAACCCTGAATTTGGTTTTTTTAGTCATGACGAAAAATTTCATTTTCATGGTAGAAATAATTAGAAGATGATAAGAAAGAAGGTTTAATAAGTATAAACTTTCGTTTCATTCGTATCGTTCCATCCTCTTCATTTCATTAGAACCTATGCCAAAAAGTGCACAAACGCTTGCCTAAAAAGTAAGACGAATGGAGTGAGCAAAGGACTAAACAGCTCTTCAAGAAAATATTGAGCTCTTAGTTGAAAAAGTTGCCCGAACTCATTGGAAACTTCACCTAAAAAGCAATACGGTACAGTGAGCACTGGGCTAAAATTACTTGAATGCGCTTCTTGAAGCCATGTTTCAGGTGCATAGTGGATATTGGAAATGATTTGGCGCATGAGAAACTCTTGGCAGAAGACCAAATTTTCATCTGGAATAAAAGAGCGACAGGCCAACACGATGCCACCGCAGACAGTCATCACAGTTAGCACATGTTCGATCTAAATGTGTATTGTGCGCTAAAAAAAGTGAAAATATCGTACATTCAACACGTCTTCATCCCATGCAGATAATATGAACAGCACGGCTAGGATCGAGCCACATGTGAATGCAATAGCTTTTGCGAATATTTCAGCTGAAGGGGATGTAAACTGATCCATATAACGGACTGCAAACTCGTAACTTCTGTTCAAACGAAGTCGCAATTCGTGGTCTAGCTCGTTGAAATGCCGCAATTTGTTTCTAAAAAAAGTTTCATTCGGCGTACAGAACCAGGCAAGCGTTTTCAGGGTTTGAAAATCGATTTTTCACAAAAAAAACCCCTAGAACAAGTTTCGGCACTATTACTTTTTTCACGTTTTTTGGTTTTCACGCTTACTTTTTTCATGTAACTTTTTCACGGAACTTTTGTGCGTAACTTTTTTCACGTAACTTTTTTCACGCTTACTTTTTTCACGTAACTTTTTCACGGAACTTTTGTGCGTAACTTTTTTCACGCATACTTTCTTCACGCTTACTTTTTTCACGTAACTTGTTTCATGTAACTTTTTTCATGCATACCTTTTTCACGCTTACTTTTTTCACGTAACCTTTTTCACGTTCCTTTTCACGCTTACTTTTTTCACGTAACCTTTTTCACGTTCCTTTTCACGCTTACTTTTTTCGCATTACTTTTTTCACGTAACTTTTTTCACATTACTTTTTTCACGCTACTTTAGTAAGCGTGAAAGAAGTAATAGTGCCCAAGTTTTTGGGGGTGTCTCAACTGTGTGCACAATTTGGTCTACCGTGAAGACAAAGAAATCCTAAACCCAAATTTTCCACCTTACCTTCCATAGTTGGAATATCGACGCATGCCAAAAACACCAGGTTCCCTCTTGACTAAATCAGCCAAAGAGAAGAATGTGAACAGAAATTGATAAATAAAAACAAATGGGATGAGAACTAAATTGATTATAGCCATCCATGTAATTGTTCTACGCATTTTTTCCGCTAAAAGAAAAGTTCAATTCGAAAATTTCTTATACCATACCTTGCATTTCCAGTGAGGCACTATCTTTGTATTCTGCTTTAAGCGAGTGTGCAGTTTCCCATGGCGACCACGGACCCCGGAATAGTAACCAATCGAGGTTGAACTTCAAACCATTCGTTAGATAGGGAGTCGCGCCAACAAACGGTATGTTTATACGAGGCGGGAGGATATCCTAAACAAATTGATTTAGTTTATTCCCTGTGATGATGATCCTACGTTATAAATAAGTGCAACAAAATAGTTTTTGTATCTCAACATTCTTTGATAAACATCCAAGGGTGTTAGCTGTTCCTGGTTGATTATTAAGTGAAGTTGCGGCTGGACTTTGCAAATTTTTAAAACGACTTCTCTCCATGAAACGTTGCTCAACTCAGAATCTTGAAATGCTATATGTATTAAATTAAGCGAGATAGTATACCTTCAATTTCTAGTATAGTATTAAAGAAAGTTTTGATCTCGTAGAGCTGCAGCAAGCGATAGCCCACTCGAATTAAATGACCCGTCCAAAAAAGTCCCGCTAAGAAGAGACAAAAGACGACTAGAGAATTAAATTGACTCGCACAATTTGGAACAATAGCATCCTAAAAGTATACAAATTGTTTCAACACAACACTTATTAGAGAAAACTAAAATCTTTTCTCATAGTCATATATTGAAACGAAAATTCTGATTCATGTTTTCGTTTCAATAACCCAAAACAATGTTCAAATTGAATAATTTTGGTGTCATTTTGTTCATCTCGTTTAGCTATAAACAATTATAGCTACAGTGTTCTTTCGTATGAAAATTGAAAAAATCGATTTAAAAATTCAAAAAAGTTTGTGTATTACAACGAAAACATGTACACAAATTCAAAATTTCAAATGCAATTTTCTCGAAAACTACAACGATTCAGAGGGTGTCGTAAAAACAAAAAATGCTCCATTTTTCATGAACTTTCCGAATATAGAAACTTTTTTCCGATCTGACTGGTCCTTTAAATAAAAAAAATTACTGAAACACGCCCTGTACATAAAATAACTTGTCAAACATACTTTTATATGCCGTTTTCCTGTCATGACTGTACCCAGCGTATTCGTATTATTAAGCTTATTATTAAAAAGTACATCATAATCAACACATTCGAGTAAAAAAGTTGAAAATACTACAACAAATAAAAATTGAAATAATGCGAATACATGTCGAAGTGTAATACAAATAAAGCCATTGCCTTGGTGATACTCGTATATAAGGGCAAAAAACTAAATGCAAATATGTAAAATCATCACCATCAATTTTTTTAGCAGGAAAAAATTTCCCCTTTTGTTGATACTCAGAAAGTTCATGAAAAATGGACATTTTTTGTTTTTACGGTATATTCTGAATCGTTGTAGTTTTCGAGATAGTCGAGTGTGAAGTTGGCGATTTTTGAAATCCGTGTATCATAACGAAAACATGTACGTGTATGTTTTCTACTACTTGTATCAAGTTGTTTATTGAAAATTCAAAATGATTAATCGCTTCAATAAACAACTTGATGCATAGTAGAAAACATGCACGTACATGTTTTCGTTGTAATACACAGATTTCAAATATCACCAACTTCACACTCGACTATCTCGAAAACTACAACGATTCAGAACATGCAGTAAAAACAAAAAATGCTCAATTTTTCATAAACTTTCCGAACATCAACAAAAAGTGCAACTTTTTTCCGACCAGACTGGTCCTTTAGCACTCGATACCTGATCTGGGGACTCAATATGATCCCATCTATGTTCACGTTTTGAAGTGGCTAGCTCAGAATTCCTTCTTCCACCTTCAAATGCTACTTCATCAATTTGATGTGAAAATGGAGGAATGCTAAAAAAGATTTTTAGTGTATCTAACTCGTCTACGGGTTTGCTTACGTAGTCAAATTGGTTTCTTCTTCAATCGGCCTGAGTGGTTCTTCATCTTCACCATCGATGACTGAATAATTTTGACGTGCTTTTGTAAACATGACACAACCTAAAAGCAATCGATAAATCAATTATAAACAGAAAAAATCGATTTTTCCGCAAAAAAGTTTGTGTATTACAACAAAGAGCTTGTAACAAATTGAAAATTTTAAACGCAATTATCTCGAAAACTACAATGATTCAGGACATGCCGTAAAAAGAAAAAATGTTCCAGTTTTCATAAACTTTCTGAATATCAACAAAAATTCGGCAACTTTTTCCCCCACTAGAATGGCCGTTTAACTTAAAATCGCTCTAAAAAAAAATTTATTTTGAGGTTTTGAAAAAATCATGCCCGCAGTTTTTAGATATACCTCTAGGCTTTTTTTAGATATACCTCTACCAAATGCAAAAAAAATTTAAAATAAAAAAGTTAAGCTGGAGTCACTATCTTATGTCAATTATAACCGTCTGAAACACACGTGAATGTGGGATCTGTGAGGTATCTTTGCTCTTTGGTTAAGTAGTCGGTTTTCGAGAATGACTGAAAGAGCACAGTTAATCATCAGCAGACAAAAGTCACAGGATCGACAAAATGAAATGCCAAAAATTTTGGCACCATGTGACACGCATTACACGAAGACAAATATTTTAATCGTATAGCTAAAATTCTTTCGACAATAAGCTCAAAATAAGCTCACTCTACTACGATCCCCTTTTTTCAATGTTTCACTACATAAAAAAGCTATCCATTTTTCTTGGATATTTTCGTACTCTTTAATAATACAAAATAACCATTGATTTTCATTGCATTATGCACATTTGAAATTCCCGGGACTTGGCAATGGTGAACATTTTTTATGTTATATGAACATAGAAAATTGTGTAGCACTTTTTAAACTGATAAAATTGCGTCAGCTTTTGATCGAATATGAAACAAAAATTTTTACTCATACAACATTTTGAAATTAGGCAAAAAGATCTTCTTACTCGAGTGTTATAAAATTTTCCTTATTTCATGTTGTGTTGGTATAGAAGCTTCTCAAAAATAAGCTATTGTATGAAAAAATGATAAAAACGAAGGTTCAGAGGCTAATAACGTTTTATGGCCGGCGCCAATTTTTATGATCGGAGTCTCAAAATACTCGTGAGAGTTATAAAATCAAAGTTGCATAGCGATTTTTTTTGGGCGCTGGGCAAAATTGTTTTGGGCACAGATCTTTGTTAACCCTCCAAAAAGCAAATGCCCAAAATTTGCAGTTTTTAACAGAAAAAAATCAATTTTTCGAAACCAAAAAGAAAAATCGCTCTGTAACTTTGTTTTCTAGCCTACAAGCAATCGTTTGACATCTTGATCATAATAAATGGTAGGTGCCATAAAAAGTTATTAGCCTCTAAAGTTTGAAGAAAAAGTGAGAAATTCGCATAATTTTTCAAAATTCAAGAAAAGAGCTTGTCAACAAATTTTCTCGTAGAATTGTTAATTAAAAGGTGTAGAGAATATTGTAGGAAAAAAGATTAGTCGATTTCATAGGTCAGTTGATGTTTCGAAACTTGACGTTTCGAAACTTAATGAACAATTTACGGTTGGTCGTTGACATCACATGACCATTTCATATAGTTTTCGCTGAGATATAGCACTTTTTATTCATCTATCGAAAATGACACTTTTTGGGACTTAGAAAATTTTTGAAAAGTCGAAAAAGTTGTGACACTCTCGATCGTTTTCGAACGTAAAAGAAGTTTGGTGGTGTATGGCCTACTAGAACCTTCTGCTGAAAAGGCATCGCAACGCACCAAAGCTGATCTGGAAGCCGTAGTCGACCTTCTTGACGAGATTCAGTCTGAAGCAACTCCTGTGGCAGTTTATCGACTTCCTGGAAAACTTATGACATGAATCGACCGCGCCTATTTAGGGTAGTGCTTTCAACTAGCCACCAGCAACGAGATGCGATAAAGAACGTTCACAAGCTCAAGAACTCAACGCGCTTTATTCGACTCTCGGTCCGACCTTCCATGACTAAAGAAGAACCAGCTTTATTGGGAATTGGGACAAGCTACTAAGCGACTAATACAAAAATTCAGACAATTTTTCAAGTTTTTTACCTTGGCCCTCTCCCCAAAGGGTAAACAACTCTGAAATTTTTACCAAATAATCTGAATTTTTGCATTTTCAGGGGTTTTTCGACACAGGGAACTCGAATCTGAACGATTTTTTAATATTTTGACCACTGGCAATGGGGGAGAAATCGACTGTTGCCAATTGTCCGCTAGTGAAATTTGTTATTTCGTTGCCAATTGTCCTAGTGCCCATCGAGACTATTTTTGCACGTACTTGTGGCGAGCTTAAAATGGACTGATATACGCACACTATTTTTTTAGATCTTATTTCTGAAAATATCCCTCTTTATGCAACAAAATGGGGCTGCCAGCAATTCAAGTTGTCATGATAATAGCAAGACAATTGTCGAGGCCAATAGCCGATTGGATAATGCGATTGGGAAAAGATCATCCTGGTTTCCGGAACAAATTTCTTATACCAACGTAGGTTTTTCTCTCTTCAATTTTGCATTGTTCAACAAATTTTGTAAATTTAGTGGTCGCCGTTTAGCGCATCTTACTACTAGAGTTCGAATGACGAATCTAGGATTAGGTAACTCTGAGAGCTTTAAAAAATTTTTATCTTTATTTTTAGGCGCACCTACCTCTGTTGCCCCAGTTTCAGAAGCTGCTGCACTTGAACAAGTCAGTTTTTTCTAGAGAAAAGATGATAACATACATAGGTGGGCAAAGAATGGGATCAGCGACCAAAAATGCGAATTGGGTCTATAAAAAAATCGAATTTTCGCGAGTTTGGTATAAAAAAATGCGATTTTTTGTGGCAATTTTTGCGATTTTTGAATGTTATTTTTGGCGAATTATGCATTTTTTGATGATCCATTTCGCATTTTTCACATAAATATCTCAAATTTTTTGCGATCATTCGAAAAAATTGGGTACTTAATTTTTTTTCGCGAATGTGACGAAATGGGGATCATGTCTCCTTTGCCCACGTATGTAACATATCATTTTAGGCATCCGAATTCCTCCAACAAGTTACTATTTTCATTTATATGGTTGGTGTTGCTAGTGCTTATCATTTTTATACAAAGGTACTTTTAGTGACTTTTTGTTATAATTATGGCAATAATTAGGCAACAGCAAAGGATTATATTGAACAAGAACAATTTGAAGAATTTAAACAAGAAATTGACAGACGTTTTATGGAAATCGATGATAAAATAGACCAGATTGTTCATCAGAAAGGAATTAAGTTGAAGGTGAGCATGCTATTAACATGCTAAAATGGGGCTATAGTGATTTGAACAAATCAAGAGGGCTACATTAGGCTTAAAAATTTATCTATTTTTTTATCAGGAGTAAAAGTAAACAAATCATTATTTTAGCCATATATACCTCCTCCTCCACCTGTAAAAGAAGTGCCAACAGAAACTCCCCGAAATGATTCGCTGTTTTCTTCAATCTCGTTAGGGATATTAAACTTAGATGCACTCAAAAAGTTGTTACCTATAAAGAGTACTCAAGGTAAGAATTTTTACGTTTTTTCCAGTAGAATGGTGGGAGGCTAGTTCACTTGTTGGGAGGCATTTATCAAAATGCGCCTTACAAGGGACATGTTAGAAGTGACGCCTCAGTTTTCCGATGAAAACTATATCTTGTAGAGCATACCCGAGTTTATATCGATTAGTTCAAAAATAAACTCGGGTATGCTCGAAATTGTGGGCTTGAAGAAAATGGCTTTTGATATCAAACTTTTTAAAAAATGAAGTTTTTCAGAATTATTTATTGATTTTCATGCAAAAATAACATTACCAATATGTTTCTCGCTTAAAAATTCACCTAATAGGATGTTTTCGGCCGATTTTCAAAGAAAAAAATTCAACTTTTAAATAAGCGCCTCCCAACAAGTGAACAAAGCTCCGAATGACGAAACATGAAATTGAAGTTATTCCTTGATTCACTATTGAATCACAAAATTTGTTTTTTAGAAGTACCCAAGGAGCAGAATGAATCTCAAGAACCAATGCCAGTAGAAATGAATAAGAAAAGCTAGTAGTGCCAAATTCTCAAACAAATATTTTTTTATTAGGTAGTAATCAGTGGCGTAGCCAGACTCCACCCTGTGCTATTGGACTCGAAATTGGGAGTACTTACGTTTTTTGGGCATAGGGGGGGGGGACTAAGGCAATTTTTCGAGTTTTCAAAAAATGACTTTAAGATGGGGAATACTCTTTCAGGTTTATTTGAGTGTTTTGGATCATGCTTAATAACTTGCACAAAAATTTTTTTGATTCACTATTGAATCACAAAATTTGTTTCTCATAGCACTTTTTGTGCTATGAGAAACAAATTGGTACTCATAGCACTTTTTTTCTTCAAAAAAGTCCCATAAGTACCAAATAAACCAGCTTCAAAATCAATTCGACACTGGGAAGTAATGTTAGCGGCAATTCCTGTGTAAGCCATGTTCTTCACTTTGAGATCTCGACCACGCATAAAATAGTAGAGTGTCGTGTAAGTATATGTCTTTCCCGTTCCACTTGATCCTTCTATGACTGAAAACTTAACTGAAATAAGGCACAAAAAATTCACTAAAATCACCATCCCCCTAACTACGCCACTGAGAGTAGTATATATGTATATGAGCTTTAAAATTTTTTCTTTATAAAAAACAAATTTCACAAACTCAACAAAAATTTAATAGTGTATGATGATGAATTGATACGTTCTTTTAATGAACTCCAAGTTTAGCCTTCAAAGCTTCTTTGAGAGTTTCAATCTTTTTCTGCATTACATGGCATGCTTCAACGACTAATTCGTGGCTTTTCATAGCGCCTGTTGATTCCACGCTAACTAAAAAAAGAGTATATATTATATAAGGCGCAAATAGAAATTGGGGATCGAAAAAATTTTTCACAACCACCCATCAGTTTTTTACAGAGTGAGCCAAAAAACCGTAATGCGTTTTTTTGGCGAAATTTTATTATTTTTGGCCATTTTTAGGTGTTTTTTGGGGGTATTTTCATGGGAGAAAGCGTGCAATCGATTTCTCGCATGAAAATACCCCTTATAGATGATTTTTGAAAAAATTTTGAAAAATTTTCACCAAAAAATTCAAAGGACGGTTTTTTTGGCTCACCCTGTAAAATCATTGCTTACAGATAAAATGATCCTTTTTCCTTTTCATCTCCACCAAATCTTTGAGATCGTCGAAACGAAACACATTCCTGCTGCACGTATCTTTTCTCGCATCCGCCACTTTAGCCACTACAGTTCCTAAAAACAAAAAAAATCAGTCTGAAATAAGTTCTCAAAAATCAACCTTTTTCCTCATACAAAGCAATAACTCCGTCGGAGAAGCACTTTTGAAGTCGTTCGGCCTGTTCACCGGTGATATTTTTCTTCAGTTTGATCATTGGCAAAAGGCGATACGAAGCGGTTGCAACTGGCGAAAATTTGGCGTGGTCTCGACCGATTCCTTTCACACAGTGGCAACTAAAAAGTTCAACAAAAAAATCATATCCCGATGATTTTGATCCCGAAAACGGCATTTTTTGGTATTTCGGGATCGGATTCCGTGACCGATCCCCCGATTTTTGGGATTTGGATTAAAGAAATTTTTTTTGAAAATTTTCAATTTTTACAAAGAAAAATATTTAAAATCCTAAGCCCGAAAACCGGGACCCCGGAGAAAAATCCCATTTTCGGGTTTTTGGGATCCCGATCCAGTTTACGATCCCGATGAAAAAATTCTGATCCCGCCAGTCCTAATCATCACGAACAAATTTTTATCGGGTAGACAAAAAAATTTTCGACTATACTATTTTAACAATTACCTGGCCTCAAGTTCATGCCCAGGTCGCATTTTTACAACGATAATATCCTTGTGAACCATTCTCGGCGGGTCTCTTCCAAATTCGTTAATTTGATCACCTAGCGGAATCCATTCAAACGCGTCCGTGTAAACTACAGCATTTTCGTAGAGTGCAGTGGGATCCGTACTATTTTCTGGCGGATTCTTTTTCTTGGTGCACTTGACTTGAACCTTAAAGATCAGGTTTTCTTCTGGGTTGCCTGCTGGTTCTTCATCGGGATCGACTCCTTCTTCGTTGGCTGGTACAAACGGTTTGCTGGGAAATTTGAATTTGTTTGGATCCGCATAAATTGGGAGCAAGCCCAAACGATGGCATAGTACTTCGTCCTATGAAGAAGGGGGGTATTTTTGCTTTAAAATAGAACAAAATACTTGCAAACAAGTTGTATTCTGATAAAGATAGACCTTTTCAATTGCCATGGTAGGAACCTGAAAAAAGTTGAGAAATGACAAGTTTGGAGACAATTATGCAAAGAATGCACACCGCACAGGTTTTTTGTCGGATTTTTTGGAGAATTTTTCAAAATTTAAAGAATTTTCAATTTTGGCATTTTTCAATTATATAAAAACCCTTTTTTCGATATATTCTTCGATATTCAAAAGATGTGTGACATTTCCGTGTGTGGAAAAATCCGACAAAAAACCGTGCGGTGCATTGTGAATATAGCCAATTTTCACAATTTTACCTCCGCAATTAAAATTCGCCGCAACGCATTAGCAATTGGTGCGTCGACATGAATCAAATCAAACTCCAAATTCAGGCCTTTTACTGGCTTATTATTCACATGCTCATCTATTTCGTTGATTATTTCGACTTTGATCTTCTCGGTGTATGCATCAATATCCAACGATTCATATTCTCGATCATAGGTCTAAAAAAGATGACCTCAAGTTTGTATTTTTATACACAGCTTTTACATTTGTGACAGTTTCTTCTTCGAGATAAAGAGTATCATCATCCGTATAAAGAGCTTCTGCACCCGAACTTGTCGCTTCTGACTGATCAACTTCCATTTCGTGAGTTGTTGAGCTCTTTTTACGACGACCCATTTTAGCTTTAAAAATCCAAAGCTGTTATCAACACAAAAAACCAATAGATAAAAAGGAATATAACCCATATGAAAACAAAAATTTTAACAAAAAAAAATTTATTAACAAGATACAGGAAGGAAAAGTCCTGGAAAGGATGTACGAAGTCCTGACATGGGATGCAAAAAGTCTTGTCCATATGTGCAAAAAGTTCTGGCATAGAATGCAATCAGTCCTGACAAGTTCCCAATCCAGTCAAGCATCGATTTAACTCCCCTCTCGAGGAAGGGGCATTAACTCGAGGTTTGACTGTAAAAAAATCTGCAACTTCGTGATGAAGATTGTTGCAAATCCATTAAAACTAAACTTTTACCTAATTTCGAGACTTTGTGCACACATGTACAAGATTTTTTGCATCCCATGTCAGGACTTCGTACATCCTTTTCTAGGACTTCTCCGCTCTCCTGTATTTATCACAATATAAAGATTGCATTAATAAAGATAATAAATATAAAAATTAAGGCTTGTTAGAGAAAAATTGACACTTTTTTCACCTTATATTGGGGTTTTTCCGAGCGGAGAATCGATTCACGATGGAATTGGGCGAAAAAAATTTCCCCTGACTCCCTATATCACATAATATATATTAGCATATCTTGGCACTGAATTGAATTTAGCGCTTCCCAATCATAACTCTAGCGCCAAATTATAGTCCTAGTGTCCCTCTAACAGTTCTAGTGTCTCTCTAACAGATCTAGTTGTGGCTAAAATTGGCTCTTTAAAAATGACGGAGTTATGTCAATTTTAGTGAAAAAGGTCATTTTGGAAAAAATTATATTTCTCAAAATACAAAAAAGTATATCGTAAAATGACAATAGCATGATATCTAGAAATAAAAATTCTACATAACAGCAAAACCGCATCAAAAAAGCTAATGTACCTATTTTAACCTGAAAAAATGCTTATATGCTGAAAATGACTAATTTTTGGTTTAAAAAATGTCAAATTTTGGTATTTTTTGTTGAAAAATGGAAAAAATTGGACAATTTTGGTGAAAAATTTCAGTTAAAGAAAAAAACCAGCGCCGCAGACGAAATTTTTTTGAGAAATGCTTGTTTTTAAGCTGAAAATGCTCAGAAAATTACAATCTTTGTAGAAGAAATGGAAAATTTTGGCCTTTGTAAAAAATCGACCGTGATTTTGAAAAATTTGGATAAAAACATAAGAGGAGACCGTTAAGAAAATTTGGAACTTATGCACTTCGGCCCCCCCCCAAAATTTGGGGGGCCTAACTGCACTGATCAGTGCAGTTTGGCCCCCCCCC
>OZJO01023730.1:0-11562 GCA_900406225.1 Acrobeloides nanus | reverse complement strand
TACGGAAGCCTGGTCCTGCAAAATCACCTATGGCAAAATTTGGGGGTAAAAATTGAATTTACAGGGTGTATAAAAAAACTGAAATTTGGGAGATTTTTTCGTGTTTTTTGACCCGAAATTTTTTTAAAATTACCCTATTAGGGCTAATTTTATGGGAAATCGATTGACGCATTTCTAATGCTTAAAGGATCAGTCCAGTCAGTTACAACCATATGAAAAAATGATATATTCGAAAAGATAATGAAAAATGGAGCATTTTTTGCTTTTACGGCATGTTCTTAATCGTTGTAGTTTTCGAGATAGTTGCGTTTGAAATTTTGAATTTGTTATAAGCTCTTCGTTGTAATACAATTTTCTTTTAACGTGACTAACAAATCTATAAAGGAAATAAATTCAAATTCGATTCCTATGTAATATAAAATTACTTAGACACTCCGATTCACTGAATGAGGATCAGAGAAGTGTTTTCAAGCTTCGGAAATGAGCTTACTCAATTCCCCCGCATAAATTTACCCCCAGAAAGTCATTTTCAGGCAAAAAATCTTAAAATTTTCGATTTTCGTTTCAATATACACACTTTAATTCCCTGATTCAGGGTCAGGGAAGCGTTTTCAAGCTTCGAGAATGCGTGCAATCAATTCCCCGCATAAAATTAGTCCTAATAGGGTCATTTTGAACAAAATTTCGGGTCCAAAAAACTTGAAAAAATCGCCCAAATTTCGGTTTTTATGTTACACCCTGTATTGAATTTTTTGTATATAGGGAGTTATGAAAAACAGTATAAGTTTTCTTAGAAACATCAAAAGTAACATAAAGTTCATTCCAGGGAGATATCAACAAGTTGGTCGCTGAATATAGTCTGTTTCATGAAAAGTTGCAAAAAGCTGGCGCTACATAGTGCAGTGGATAGGGAAGTCGATCGTCTGATCTGGGATGTTAAGCAAATTTGGATCTGCAGGTTCGATACTCTATGAGTATAACTTCAAAATTTTTATTTTTGAATTTCAGGGAGCAAAGGATTTTCGCTCGCTGAAAATCATTTTTTTGAAAATCAAATTTTTACCCACCGGAAATCGAGCATGTCGGCACAACGTTGCTTAACTTACCAGATCGGATGATCAACTGCCTTACCCACTGCACCATGGAACACCAACTTTTTGCACTCTTCTTGTGAAACAGACTATAGTTCAGTGGAAAGTATTTCACTGTGCAGTTTAAAGGTCGTAAGTTCAATCCCCCCAAGGTCAGCGATTCAAATTTTTTGAACAAAGATTCAAAGACGGTCCTTATAAGGATCCTTAAAATTTTTTGGTCTTTGGTCAATTTTATGAAGGAGTGAGTTTGCGGGGAGGGGGGGGGGGAGAGTGATCAAAGAACAGCATTGTTGCTTTTAATTAAAAACTTACTCAAACGCCTCCTATATCCCGGATCTTTGGCTACTTTTCTCATCTTATCGATTTTTTCACTTTTCTGTGATTCGCTTTTTTTATTTTTATCTTTGGGTAAACTTGCTGACAATACTATTATAGGTAATAATGCTAGTGCTATTATGGTTAACTTTTTGGAGGAAGCCATAATTGGTTCCTAAAATATCGACAGGTTAAAAAATAAAATGAAATTTTTGGCACGAAGTGCATACTTAACATATTCAATTTATTAAAAAGTAACAAAAAATAACCGAAATTAGCTTTCAAAAATGTAGAACAAAGCCTAATCCGATGCATACACACACAATCCGACCTCCGCTAGCTTGTCCACTTTTCCAAATAGAACACTCTGCAAATAGCCAACTCTGTCTTTTTGTGGAAGAACAACAACAGCAACAACAATTCGTTCACACCTAGCCGAAACTTTCCGAAAACGAGTAGCAGTCAAACAAGCGTCCACATCTTTTATATAACATTGACTGCAAAAATGACACCCGGCTGTCATTTCAGCTATCGGAGTGGAATTTTTTGCGTTCTTGAAAGTTGAGATCATGATCGAGACAAAAACAAGGGATTAGGACATTCGGCAAACATTGAAGGATAAGAATGTGAAAAGTTCGAGTGGTTCAATTTTAAAAACTGGATGAAATTGATTCCGGTTTCATGGATAAAGTGGGAAGTATTTCCAGATAGATTAAGACAAAAATCTTGCGGAAATTTGTGCAGAAAGTTTTTCAAAACAAGAGAAAGTAAAGCTAGATTTTGTAAAGGATGTTTAATTTTTTCGATCCTTAGATACCAATTTCACTTAATTGGCATGTGTTAAATTGTTATTTGACAAAAATTTTTGTTTATTAGAACAAAGATTTAAGCAATTTTTTAAAGATAATAATAAGCGGATTAGTTTATTGAATATACTTTTTGATAATAAAACATTTAACTCTTTACGACAAAAATGAGTTGTTATGCTTTTATTTTGTTTCTTACGTTTTTGAATAGTATTCAGATTTATGCTGCTTGCCCACTGGGATATGCTGAAAGTAATGATCCTACCAAATGTTATAGATTAGTTGCTGGACCGGTCAATTTTTTCGATGCTGAATCAAATTGTGCTCGTTCAGCAACAAATGGTCATTTATTGTCAATCTCGAATAGTTTTGTAAATTCTTTCATTGCAGGTATAACGGCTTAAAACTAGAGACCGAACCGAGGTGAGGCCCAGGGGCAAAAAAATGGGTGATAGCACCCCATATTCACCCACTCATCACCAGTGGGTGGCATCACCCTTCACTCACTGGGTGGTGATTAGGTCATTGGGTGATACCACCCAGTGGGTGACGGATGATCACCCATTGGGTGATTTTGGGTGATTGCACCCAAATCACAATGGGTGATGGATGCCAATCACCCAATGGGTGATCACTCATCACCCACTGGGTGGTATCACCAAATGACCTAATCACCACCCAGTGGGTGATGGGTGGTTGTGGGTGATGCCATTTATGGGAGATTTGGATGATGCCACCCTGGGTGATGGGTAATGGTGGGTGATGACAAAATCTGAATTAAATTAAAAATCCGGTCTCTACTTAAAACGCTCGTATTCGCGTTTTTCGAAAACCCTGTAGACATTAAACCACCCTACTTTGACGGCGTACACAATAACGGGACGAACAAGAACGGGACACAAAAACGGGACGACAAGAACGGGACGATGAAGAGAATTATATGCACAATTGTCATCCCGTTCATTTGTTGTTTGAACGGTTGTTCCATCCCTTTCTTGTCTATGCCACTTTGACACTCCTATAACGATTCCTCATATTGGATCCAACAGACCCCACCAAAGATGCGTTTTTTCATCTTTCATTGAAATTCATACCCATTGTTTGTTCTCCAAAAATCAAATTTAAATTGAGCATCGACCCTTTTGGTTACTTCCCCTATGAAATCGAGAAATTAGAGGGTCGAAAATAACCGGATTTTCAAGTTCAAAAGTTCATACAAAAAATATCGGGGCAACTAAATTCCTCCTTTTGATTAGATTAAATATTTTAGAATCTACCAAATCAATGATGTTAGATAGTAGCTTACAAGTTTTTATTGGAGGATATTTAAACGGGTCAAGTTGGACATGGTCTGATGGATCACCTTTCGTATATAATAGATGGGCTAAAGGTTAACCAAAGTTTTCAGAAAGTTTAGGGATCTTTTGAAGAATTAGAGATTTTCTTATATAAATTGGAGACCGAGCTCAGGAGCTCCTGCGGCGCTACCCTCACTCCAAGCAGCGCTCCAAGCGTTTGAAAAAATCGAAAAAAATCATCTTGGTTCCCTCTGCCCAAAATTTTGAAAAAATTTCGAAAAATATAAGGGAGGCCTTATAATTTTTAAATATTTCTAGCCGGGGCCCTTCCCAAAACTTTGGATCTCGTACGGCACTGCAAGCAGATATAAACTACAATCGATTGTTAGTTTAAAATGTAAATGTATATGTTTCAGGGCAACCAAACGGTAATGGTTCATGCATTGGTTTGAATCCAAGAGATGAGTATTGGTATTCATTATCTTGTGACATGCTAATTCCTTTTTATATCTGTGAAGCAGTTTCTTCTACACCAGTTACTTTAGCTTGTGATCCTGAATGGACTTATTTTAATAATTCATGTTACAAAGTATCTTATATTTAGTGTGTTTTATTTACAATTTTGTAGGTTTTTCATAATGCCAATTGGACTTCAGCCCAAGATTTTTGTATGAAAAATGGTTCGAATTTGACATCAATTCACAGTCTTGAAGAAAACCAATTTTTAATAGGCAAGATCTCTACATTGAAGAATTTGTTCGAGAGTACTATACATTGTCCGAAAATTGCAAAAAAGTTGCGAATAGTGCAAACCTTTACGGCCGAATGGCTAGGACTCTGGATTTACAGTTTCTGGGGGAGGGTTCGAACCCCACCGGGATCCAATTGTTTTTAAATTTTTTGCCTTTTTTAAAAGAAAGACGGCATTTTTTATAACTCGCCAAGACGAATAAAATGACAACAAAATTATCAAATAATTTATATATGTGCACTAGACACGCGACATAAGATAATGGACAATAGAAGTGAAACAACCTCTAGATTTAGCCTATATAATAGATTCGTTGAGTTGGATTCTTCTTGAGATGTTCTTCAGATTCAAATTTGAAAATTGTTTTGTGTTAAACATGAATCAGGATTTTCATTTCAATCCCAGAACAATTTTCAAATTTGATCATTTTGGTGTCATTTTACTGGCAAGTTATAAAAAATGCCATCTTTCCTTATTTAAAATATAAAAAGACAATAAAGTTAAAAACAATTGGATTCAGGTGAGATTCGAACCTTCCGTTAGAAACTACAAATCTAGAGTCCTAGCCATAAAGGTTTAGTCGCAACTTTTTTGCAAGTTCCGGACGCCGTCACGGCGTCCGAAAATGAGAAAAAAATGTTTCGACGAAGGAAATTCAAATAATGTTTGAATTTTAATGCTCTTTGATCAATTGTTTCAATACACAAATTGTATTGAAAATCAGGCAATTTTCATGCATGTTTTTATACGATGGTTATTTGAAAAATGGAAACTTTCAAAAGGATTCCGAGCCGCCCAATTGATGTTATTTTCTGTGATTTTGATATTAAAAAATTCCTCAAATCCTGAAAAACAAAGTTATGAAACGATTTTGTTGATTTGGCGCATTTTTGGCGTAGACAATTATGTTTTTCTTCAAAATACTTTTTTAAGATCGGATTTTTGGCACAAAGTTAAGCACATTTCAAGTAAAACTCGATTCGGTTGACTAAAAAAGCACTTATTATACTGTGTCTGATCATGGCGAACATTCTTAGATAGTTTTTGATCGAATAAAATGACTTGAAAAATTCGACTTTTCGAAATATTATATAAAAATCATATTTTTCAAGTAATTTAGATTCGATCAAAAACTATCTAAAAATGTTCGCATGTTCAGAAACGGTAAAATAAGTACTTTTTTAGCCAACCGAATCGAGTTTTACTTGAAACGTGCTTAAATTTGTGCCAAAAATCCGGTCTTAAAAAAGTATTTTGAAGAAAAACATAATTGTCTACGCCAAAAATGGGCCAAATCAACAACAATCGTTTGTTTTTTTTAGAATTTGAGGAATTTTTTAAGACCAAAATCACAGAAAATAACATCAATTTGGCGGCTCGAAATCTTTTTGAAATTTTCCATTTTTCAAAAAACCATCGTAGCAAAGCATGCATGAAAATGCCTGATTTTCAATAAAATGTTGTGTAATTTGAAACGATTGATCAAAAAGCATTACAATTCAAACATTGTTTGAATTACCTTCGTCGAACCATTTTTTTCTCATTTTCGAACGCCGTGTAGCAACTTTTTTGCAAGTTTCGGACGCCGTGAATAGTGGTCCTGAGTAGAGATCGGTCAAAATTAAACAATATATTTTTTGACGATTTTGAGTTTCATCAAATCATAATTTTGATCAAAAATTTAATACGAGTAATAAGCCGATCTATTCTCAGGACCACCTCTAGTCCTATGTTTAATTAAGAAATTTAGCCTTAACAAAAATGGGTCATGATATTGGTACAACAAATACATGGTACTTGAATGTATGGATTGGTTTAAACGATTTTGCACAAGCTGGAATTTATACTTGGGCTGATGGGACACCATATGATTATCAAAAATGGGGTCCTGGTACACCATTAAACGATCAAGACTTTCGGTGTATTTATTTGGTACCTGATGAATGGAGCTTTGCTAGCCAATGGTTTGAAAATTGGGTCGATGGCTTTTGCTATGAAGAATTAAGAGCATTTGTTTGTAAAAAACCTTCGAGAATTTAATAAATCTACTATTTAATAAAATTAAAGTACCGGGAGCTGAGCACTCGGGGTTGTGATTCCGAGCAGCACTTCCGAGCGACGCTTCTCGTTAAAAAAGTATTAGTAATAACTAGAGATCAAACATTTTAATCATCAAAACTGCGTGTTTTTACTTACGATTGAAAACTCGCTCGTATTTCAATGAGATCTCCTTAAATCTACAAATAGACCCCCCCCCCAATTTTGATCTTTTCCAAGTGTATATTTTTGAAAAAAACTATCAAAATTTGATCAAAACTAGGGGAAAAGATCAAAATTAGGGGGTCTACTTGTAGATCTAAGAGGGCCTCATCGAAATACAAGCAAGTTTTCAATCGTAATCGAGTAAAAACATGCAGTTTTGATCGATTTTGATGACCAAAATTGATCAAAATTTCCGATCTCTAGTGATTACAGGGTGTTACAAAATAAACGCCCTCTATATCGACAGATTCATATGACCTTTAGTCATTTCATACCAGGTTTTCGGGGGGTAACTTTATGCGAGAAATCGATTGCGAGCATTCTCGAAGCAAAAAGAATCTATTTGACTCTGGTTCACGTGATTTTTTGCTTCGGTACACCTATTTTTCTTGCTCATGGGTCAATGTAATTATTTTGAATTCTTTTTTTGAAAATCATCTTCCATTCGATTTCAGAGAAGCATTTTCGCGGATCGGCACTGCACACAATCAATTCCTCGCATAAAATTCCCCTAGAAGATTATTTGTTAGAAAAAACTGTATGACTCTCTTGATCCTGATTCAGAAAAATAAGTGTATTAGCACGAAAATCATCCGAACCAGACGGGTGGATTTTTTACGCTTTGAAAATGCGAGCAATTGATTTCTCACATAAAATTATCCCCCGAAAACCTTGCATCAAACGATCAAGCTCATGGAATCTGTTCGAAATAGGGGGGGGGGCGTTTATTTTGTAACACCCTGTATTAATACTTTTTTATTAATCGTTGTTAGAGCTAATCTTTTTTCTGCCCAAAAATTTTTGAGGGGTTATCCTCATAAAAGTGATGTCGATCGTTTTCTCTCATCGTACCCTACAACTTTTATTCTAACGCTTCGGGTTGAAATCAAGTATTCCCGATCGTCCTACAAACAAACACACACATTACACGTTTAATGTAGTAGGATAAAATTGTGCAGTATTTTGTACTTTTCAAAATAATAAAGTCAATAAAATCGATTTAACTTGTAAATAAAAAATGACGAGTAGACTTTTTATCTGATTTTTTTCCAACAACTTTTTTCTTCAAAATATAAAATGGTTGAACTTATGATTTGATTTCATTTGGTTCTTTCAATTTTTTATATTAAAAAATATGCGGTACTAGCGACCGCAAATGACAGGGTTCTGAATTTTTTCGGATTTGAACCGGAAAAGCGTTGTTTACCCCGTTACTCTATGCAGAGAAATCGATTGCGCGCATTTCCGAACCGCGCAATCGATTCCCCGCCTAGAAAATAGGGAAAACGACGCTTTTCCGGTTAAAATCTGAAAAATTTTCGTTCCAGACCCCTGTCACTCGGAATCAGCTGGGTTTCGAACCCGGCGATGTAAAATGACGAGTCAGCAGCGAACCAACTGCACCATCGACGCTTCTGATCTGTGATGTTAAATTTTAGCCATTAATATTTGGTACTAGTGCGAAATATTCAAATCTTTTTCGAAGAATACAATTTCCTAAAACGATTGTTTGTTTCTTTAATTTGCAAAAAATGATGTGTTGCTGAAAGTTCTCGATTGATTGACTAGAAAAAACTGGCCAACTATTCTCTCACATATTTTAATTATCAAAGAAAATATATAACAACTAATTTTTTATTTTTTAGATTATCTTTGCCAATATGGATTCTCAAACAAATGGACATGCTAATAATTCTCAGCCAAATACGTCGAAAGCAACAACTTCGGAGGTTGTTGTAGCCATGCCATTATTACAACAAACGGGAAAAGTTGTTGTCGGGCCCGGAGCCCAAAGAGAAGCTATGACGATTGGTCTGGGTTTAACGAAGTTAAGAAGCTGGCAAAAAGATGATTTGGAACGGGCCAAAAGATACGCGATGGAGCAGTCGATCAAACATGTTTTGTTAAAGCAGCAAATATCGCATCAGCAACATGTTAGAGTTTTTCTAAAACTTTTTGGGAATGAGCAAAAGGGGTCAGATGACCTTACACATAAACGTGTACAAACCTCCCCCAAATTCCATTCAATTTGGGGAGGTAATGTACTCTAATAAATTGAATTATTTGCAATTTTTTGCTAATAATTCGATTTTTGAGCAAATCAGAAATTTTAACAAAAATTCGGTTTTTACCAAAAAATTCTATTTTTGTTTTTCAAAAGTTTAATAAAAAATCAATTTTGTGAAAAATTCAATTGTGACAAAAATCTGAAATTTCAACAAAATTAAATTTTATCTAAAATATTCTAGTTTGTTTAAAAATTTTGATTTTCCTCAAAAACTTCAATTTTTAGAATTTTTGAGAAAATTTTTTTTTAAATTTGATTTTTGGGCAAAATAAAATTTTTTAATAAAAATTCGATTTTCACTAAACAAATTCTATTTTTTGTTTTTAAAAAATTTCACAAAAAATCAATTTTTTGTGAACAATTGAATTTTGGCAAAAATTCGATTTTGAGCAAAATTAGAAATTTTCCAAAAAAAAAATTCACCCATTAATTTCTCTTCAAAAAAAATATTTTAGCAACAAAAAATCGCCATGTATGCACAGGCTTTATCCTTAATGGCGAGAATTTACGTTGGATCGATCAGTTTTGAAATCCGAGAACCGAATATACGAGAAACGTTTGGTGTCTTCGGCCCCATAAAATCTATCAATATGTCATATGATGCTGTTACTGGGGTAAGAAATTTTGTGTATCTTAGTCAAAAATTTATTTGTCAAATTTAGCACCACAAAGGCTTCGCTTTCATCGAATACGAAGTCCCCGAAGCTGCCAAACTGAGTGAAGAAGCCATGAATGGCATTTTCATGGGTGGTCGAAACATTAAAGTTATGCCGGTATGTTGTTATAAAAATTTTCACTTTATAAAAAATTTTAAATTTTTTAGGTAGGGCGTCCATCAAATATGCCCCAAGCACAGCCAATTATTGAAATGATTATGCAAGAATCTAAGAGTTATCATAGAATTTATATTGCTTCTATTCATCCAGATTTGACTGAAAATGATTTGAAGAGTGTTTTTAAGGAATTTGGAGAGATTGTCAAGATTCAATTTGCTAAGCAACAAGGCGGTAGAGGGCATAGGTATTTTGATTTTTGTTATACTCAAATCAAAAAAGTGCAAAATGGCTTCGACTCAAGTGCTTAACTGGCCGGATCTGAAGGGTCGGGGATTTCCAGAATGGGCTCAGGCTTGTCTCAGAGACCTCAACCGCGCCAGGCATGGCCAGTAGATTAGCCAAAAAGAGTATAAAACTGTCCTTTTCTGATAAGGGAGTCGTAAGTTCTGCCATGCTCGTATTTCGATGAAACTTACAGTAGCGGCAAAAAAACTTTGCACCCCTATCAAAAAGAACGATTTTTTGTTTCGATCATATCTCAAGTGCTATCAAGCCAAATATAATGATCTTGGTAACATTTTAAAACTGCCGCTTCAAGCTTTAAAATGATACCAAGATCATTAGATTTGGCTTGATAGAACTTGAGATATGATCGAAACAAAAAATCGTTCTTTTTGACAAGGGCACAAAATTCACGTTAATTATTACCTAATGTCCACTAGTACCAAACATTTTTTAGAGGATTTGGTTACATCGAATTCACAACCCAAAATGCGGTCGAAGAAGCACTTAGCATGAATGGATTTGACTTGGGTGGCCAATTTTTACGCGTCGGACGTTCCATCACACCACCAGATGCACTCACTTTTAGTGCTCCTGCTGGACCATCCAGCTTGCCTACAGCTTCAGCTTTAGCTGCAGCAGCAGTAACTGCAAAGATTCAAGCACAAGCTATGGCACAAACTGGAGGGTGAGCAATATATTTTTTAAAATTGTTGTAATAAACAATTTTTAGAGCCCTACCATATGATTAACGATCTTCTATGAGAGCATTCCAAGTGATTTTCTACAATATTATGAGTTGTTATTTTTTGTATTTATTTTAATAATATAATAATAAATATATGGACAGGAATTTTTTAAGCAGGAGATTTTTTGCATACAGCCAAACCTTCGGATTTTGTACAATCATCAATCACCCAAAATTGGTATAGATCGGGTATACCATGTTGTCCCACCAAAAATGTACACTTATTAAAAACTGATGGAGTTCCGAAAAAGTTGTTATAATCATTGGGTGTTCCATCAGTCCAGTTTCCGATTAAGCCATCAAAGTATAAGCCTATCCATGCATTGCTGCCATATATTAAGGCTAAAATTGGTAAAATGGTTCATGCATGAAGAGGGAGCGTCAATTGGCATCCCCATGCAGTAAGCCCAAAAATGATGGTACCCCACACCAGGGGTGACGGGTGGGGTGCCTAGTGAGCCAAAATTTAAAAAAATCCCTACACATAAGGGTCCTCCTTATGTTTTTTGGAAAAAACGGCCATTGTAGCCGTCCAAAATACTATTTCACCGGCTACACATTCCCCCTCTTCATAGAGGTCTCTTCAAAGGTCTCTCTACACCCAAAAAAATTTTTATTGCTAAAAACCGCCAACCTTCAGCAAATTTTTTTGGATGTAAGGATGATTTGCTCATCGGCAGGCTGAAAGGGAGATTCTCCTTGTTTTTTTCCTGATGAAAGTGTCGATGTCCCCCACTCCCTTATGGTCATATACTCTATCCATACATGGATATTACGAGTAACCACCCCTGCTAAAAATAGAGCTCCTAAGGGCAAGGACGTAGCTAGAGAGGGCACCGAGGACCGGTGCCCTCCATTCCGGATAGGCAGGAAAAAACCATAGGGTCCCCTTTATATTTTAAGATTTTTGAAAAAAATGTCATTGTTTATCAAAAATTTCACTTTTTTTAAATACCAAATACTCTATTTTTTCTATTTCTCCTATATAAAATATCTATTTTTTCATTGGGCAAAAAGTGCCTCATTCCCCGGCTACGCCCTTTCCTGAGGCCCTTGACGGAGATCTTGTGCATCATGTGAGGTTAATAAAAATGAATTATTTACCCAACACAAAAGTATTTTCTGCTTCATTATGTATCGATGTCAAATGACCACCTTCTTG
>OZJO01023729.1:0-64083 GCA_900406225.1 Acrobeloides nanus | reverse complement strand
CGTTTTCAAGGTTCAAGAATGCGCGCAATCGATTCCCCACATAAAATTACCTATATACATATAGAATTAGTCAGTTTCGAGCCATTTCTGGCGAGATTTTTGAGTTTGAATAAAAAAGGACGCGGTCCCTATATATAGGTATTGTTCAATTTATAATGAAAACACATTTTTTAGCATAACTTTGTTTAGAAATTATGAAATTTTATAATTTTTTTTATATTTTACTTACAAATTATGGCAAATAATTCTTGGCAATCGGATTTTTGATTTAGAGGTTTTCGTAATTTGGACCCGTTGTGCGCAGTGGATAGTGAAGACGACCTTTCGATCTGTCAAGTTAAGCAATGTTGGGGCAGTCAGGTTCGATCCCGCTAGAGCCAAACTTTTGAATTTCAAGAAAATTTTGATATGATTCACTAAATCAGACTTCGAAATAATTTTTCAAGGAAATAATGATATATAAAAATTCTAAGATATCGGATTTAGTGGATCATGATGTGAAGCAGACTATACCAAAATTTCCGACTGAACTGGTTTTTTAAAATTGTAACTTATTCTTACCAAATGGCTTTTCCTGCCATACATATTCTCAAATTTGATTTTCTTTAGAAATAAAAATTAGATCCAAGTTAAAAGTTCACTTCTAAAAATAAGTAATTAACAAGGAACACTATCAACTTGCTCCCCTTCGATTTTGCCGAAACCATGCTAAAAAGATTCCTCATACTCGACTGGATTATAAAATTTTTTTAAATTACGGCATATACGGCTTCTTGACCGAGATATGAGCGTTTAAAGTTCGCAGAATATACAGTAAGTTGTATTTCTAATTAATTTTGCCCGAATCAATAAAGGGTTGTATATTGAAACGAAAATATTGAACTTTAGAAAATTCAAAATTTACCGACCCGTTTGGGACAAGCGATATCTCATTGAATTCAGGGACCATAAAGAATTCATATGAGCTATCCCAAATGAGTCGGTAAATTTTGAATTTTCTAATGTTCGATACTTTCGCTCCAATATACAAACCTTGATTGATTCAGGCAAAATTAATAAGTAATTCAACTTACTTTATATTCTGCGGACTTTAAACGCTGATATCTCGGTCAAGAAGCCGTATGGGCCGGTAATTCCGAAAAATTTTATAATCAAGTCGGGTATGAGGAATCTTTTAAGCATGGTTTCGGCAAAATCGAAGGGGAACAAGTTGATAGTGTTCCTTGTATAACAATAAACTTATATCGTAAAAATAGAGTAGAAAAAAGAATGTTCAAAAAACCAAAGCAAATAAACAAAATTNATTTTATAATCAAGTCGGGTATGAGGAATCTTTTAAGCATGGTTTCGGCAAAATCGAAGGGGAACAAGTTGATAGTGTTCCTTGTAAGTATAACAATAAACTTATATCGTAAAAATAGAGTAGAAAAAAGAATGTTCAAAAAACCAAAGCAAATAAACAAAATTCCCTAACAAGAAGATAATTACAGAAGTTCATAAAATCATTCACAACAACTGGGCTAGGTCAGATAGAGATCGCTGGGGGGAACAAAACCACATTTTATACAAACGAAAAGGTCAGCAAATGGCACAAATGGAAGTTTTAGATTATTATAACATTTCTTTCTAAAAGCAATGGCATAGCGAAGATGGTACAGGGGCAAGGGCGTGCTTTTGAGGGGTAGCACTTATCTTTCATTTTTCGGGAGCATTTTTATTCTGGGATATGAGGTAGCACGAGTCTTTCGAAAAAATTTTTTTAGGTTAAAATCCCATTTTTAAAAGACCAGTCCGCTCAGAAAAAAATTCGATGTAAAAATGATATATTCGGAAAATTTATGGAAAATGGAGCATTTTTTGTTTGTATGGCACGTTCTGAATCGTTGTAGTTTTTGAGATAATTGTGTTTGAAATTGTTCATGTTTTTGTTGTAATACACAAAAATTTGAATTTTTTTGCGGAAAAATCAATTTTTTAAATTTTCATAAAATGAACATTGTAGCAATTTTTTACAACTCTATGAGACGAATAAAATGACACCAAAATTATCCAATTTGAGAATTGTTTTGGGTTATTGAGACGAAAACATGAATCAGGGATTTCAAAGAAAACATGAATCCCGAATCTCAAAAAAATTTTCTTCACTCTGATTCAGGAACTGAAATGAAAATCAGATTTGAGTTGGAGATTGTGATTTTTTCAAGCTGAAAATGATATCCCTAGGGTTTTCACACACGCTTAATCGATTGCGCGCGTTTTCGAATAATGAAAATATTAACTTGGCCCTGATTCAGGGAAGAAATGATGCATTATAATGAAAATCAAATTTACATTAAAGGGACCGCTCGAGAATTTGGAAAATTAACCTTAACTAAGGTTTTTATGTATAATAGGGGTATTTTCTAGGCGAAAATCACAAATTTGAAATCAAAAAATTTGTTTAGACCCATGTTTATATAAAAAATTCGATTGAAAATCATAAAAAATGCCCGTTTTTGGCCATTCTTGAATCGGCTATTTTACATGATTTTTGACACTTGTCTAGTATAATAGGGGTATTTTTAGGCGAAAAGCATGAATTTGACGTCAAAAATTTGTTTAGACCCATGTTTGAAGACTCTAGCAAAATTGGAAACGCAAAAAAGTTACAACAGCGGAAAATTGGAAACCAAAAATTTCTTTGTTGTCTGGCTTTTTGTTGACTTATCAAAGAGCAAAAACTTAGTGAAAAAACCATTTTGCTGATTAGGATTTTTTGAAAAAACTCATTTGATCACCATGATGAATGATTTTTTTCCAAAAAATTTGGATGATGGATGAATGATCAAATTTTGACTATCGGATGAGTGGTGGGGGTAATCTACCCCCACCCTCTTTGAGGTATACTTCAGTCACGTAACAAGGGAGCACTTTTTTAAATCACCCAGTAACAAAATTTTTGATTGTTCATCGAAAGTCGCCAATCGAAACATTTTTCCGGGATTACCACTCTGTCCCTAGATTCTCGAAGCTTTCTAGAGTTGTAAAAACTGAAGAGTTTCATAACAGATTGTAACCGAAAGGGTCGTCACTGATTGAAACCGATTCATTTTATTCGGTTTTTCTAACTCTGTTATGTACCTATAATACTTCAATATTACGAAGTTTGATTTGTCATAAAAACTTTGTTTCATAATATAAACAGAAATTAGGTACAGGTTGTTTATAGTCAAAATTTTTGGTACTACTAACAAGGAATATCCGCGAAGTGTCAACTTAGAAATCCAATGAGCTATCGCTCGTCCCAAACGGATCGGTAAATTTGGAATTTGTTTATTTTCCAGTTGTATATTAGCCCAAAATCGGCATTTCAATGAATTGGTGAAGGGAATGCACTTTCGTATAAAACACGTACAGAAACAATAAATCAAGCAGCCGTTCTAGACCCCGTTTTTAGTTCATTACAACGCAGTTGTTTTTTTTTCTTTTCCTTCTGTGTGAGAAAATCGAACGTTTATTATTGAAAACAATAAGTTGGTCACATGAGCAAAAAGTACAGGGTGTCCATAAAAGGTATCACTTGTTGAAGTTTTGTGTTTGCAGAAAAATGGCATTTTATCTCATAAAATATGCATATTTAGGTTTTTCATAGCGCAAAAAACTCAAACTCAAAAGGTAATCGACATAGAGCTTCAAAAAACATTTCCCAAAAAGGTGCTTGTGATCGCTCCTTCGAGTTGGCTGTTCCCCATGTTTGCTCTGTAATACTCAAGGTCGTTTCTGGAGGCGAAAATCGTTTTTTTCAAATTTTGACCTGAAAAATATCATATCTAGGGTAATTTGGTGTGGGGAATCGAATGCGCTTCTCTAGTCCAGATAAAAACGCCAAAACGTGCAAAAATCGCCAAGACGTTCAAAAAAGGCAAAAACGCTAAAAAGCATTTTTTCAAAGCACTCTGCTAGTATATATCCATTTTGAACAACAATTGCTCAACAATAAATTTATTTCGATAAATAATGCTTTTTTGGGATGTGTTGGTTCCCACCCCTCCACAAACGACCTTGAATATTAAGGGCAAACATGGGAAACATACATACAATGGATAGAATTTTCTTTGTAAAAAAAGTTGTATCTGAACACCGAAAAGAAGTTTTAATGAGATTCGCAAATGATCTCTAAAACAAAGTTATTTCTAATGGTGAATAATCACATAAGGACGCCATCTGCTGATTCTCGCTTTTTGGCACCTTCGACCGATTTCGAAAGTTCGAACTTGCATCAGCACTAAGCAAACTGAGTATGTTATATAAAATTTGGACGCAAAAGAAACATATTTGGGCATTTGAAATCGTGTGCAACCAAAACGCTTTCCAGAGTGATCCAAATTGAAAAATGCCCAAATAAGAGTTGTTCAGCACAAAATTCTGAGCAATTTGTACACCTCCATCATCACTCTGATCAAGTTAAATAATTGTTACTTTCTATTTAAAATATCACCCTAAAACTTTTTTGGAATACCAAAAAATTTTATGCAAACATGTTTTTAGAGACCAAAAATCTAAACGAGGACGGTATGGGAGTTAACTGGTCCAATGTAGTTGACATCCACACACAGACAGACAGATTTATGGATCACTTTTAATTGTCAATTATTTGAATATTATCTACATTTTTATAATGAACTAATGTAAATATGAGCAAAAATGATAAAAACATTTTCAAAATAACTATGCAAAATTTTTTTCTTAAAAACGACTTTTTTTCTTCTGATGCACGCTTCAACATTGTGATTCAATTTGGCCGACAGGGCAACCATCGTCGATAGAATGGGAAAATGAGCCAGCACAACCTTGACAATCTGTGCAACAATTCAAAGCTCTCGCCACTCTGGCTCCACTAAAAATTTGAATTGGGATAACGGTAGATTTGCTTATAATCGTAAGGGAGGAGACCCTTATGAATTTTTTCGTCTCGGCGCAACGCAGTAGGCCGGAGTGGCACAAAGGGAAGTCAGATCCCTCCCGCCACCAATCAGCCAGAATTTAAAACTGGCAGAAAAAACGTAAGGGAGTTCTTCTCGAATTTTCATCTATCCTCGAGGGGTTCTGACTTACTGTGCAGAGTGTGCCCAGACATGCGAACCAGAATTTTGGCACCACAAACTTCAAAAATCTGGTGATCAGATGTCTGGGCGCAAAAGTCCGGGCGCAAATGTTATGGCTCAAAAGTCCTTTTAAAATATTACATTGGATCTTCAATTGGTGCGCCTTTCTTCATTCGACTGTTAACATGTTCTTCTTTTGGAGTCGCTGCGTCGATAGTGATGGCGATCAAAGCAACAACCAAGAGGAATACGATGGCAGTCTTCATTGCTGATAGATTCTTAAACGACTCAACTATTCTGAATTTCGACAACTTTGGCCCCTATTTATATTCTGTCCTTAAACTTGTTTTCAGTTTAACAATTTAGATGAGTCCTATAACTTCGCCCTTAAACAAGACAAGGAAGTTCTAAATACAAGGTCGTCCAAAAGTTCGTTCAAACTTTAAAAAAAATTTATTTTCAGGAAGTCATAACTAGGGTTGTTGGGATCGGGATTTTTTCATCGAGATCGAATCAATCAGGATGGGGATTTCCCGAAATCGGGATTTTCTTCCAACAAATTACATTTCCAATTTTCAATCAAAAATTCATATAAATAAAAAGGTTATTTTCTGAGCAATTTCCGTTCAAATGGCTATTGTTGAGCAATTGTTGTTCAAAATGGATATATACTAGCAGAGTACTTTGAAAAAATATTTAAAAAATTTTTAGCGTTTTTGCCTTTTTTGAACGTCTTGGCGTTTTTATCTGGACTAGAGAAGCGCATTCGATTCCCCACACCAAATTACCCTAGATATGATATTTTTCAGGTCAAAATTCGAAAAAAACGATTTTCGTCTCCAGAAACGACCTTGAATATTACAGGGCAAACATGGGAACAGCCAACTCGGAGGAGCGATCGCAAGCACCTTTTTGGGAAATGTTTTTTGAAGCTCTATGTCAATTACCTTTTGAGTTAAAAAATTTTTGCGCTATGAAAAACCTAAATATGCATATTTTATGAGATAAAATGCCATTTTTCTGCAAACACAAAACTTCAACAAGTGACCCTTTTATGGACACCCTGTACTTTTTGCTCATGTGACCAACTTATTGTTTGCAATAATAAACTTTCGATTTTCTCACATGCCTGAGAAGGAAAAGAAAAAAAACAACTGCGTTGTAATGAACTAAAAACGGGGTCTAGAACGGCTGCTTGATTTATTGTTTCTGTACGTGTTTTATACGAAAGTGCATTCCCTTCACCAATTCATTGAAATGCCGATTTTGGGCTAATATACAACTGGAAAATAAACAAATTCCAAATTTACNTTCTGTACGTGTTTTATACGAAAGTGCATTCCCTTCACCAATTCATTGAAATGCCGATTTTGGGCTAATATACAACTGGAAAATAAACAAATTCCAAATTTACTAATCCGTTTGGGACGAGCGATAGCTCATTGGATTTCTGAGTTGACACTTAGCGGATATTCCTTGTTAGTAGTACCAAAAATTTTGACTATAAACAACCTGTACCTAATTTCTGCTTATATTAAGCGTGAAAAATTAAGTTTAACCCTGAAAATCAGGGTAGAACTGAGTTTCTACGCGAAAATTTTTCCGATTTTTCGAGAATACGCCATATCTTCTTTAAAATTACATGGACAATTTTGCTTGTCATTATTTTTCTACTTCGGCCTATGTGGTTCCTTATACAGTGGAGATATCTCTATTAACATTTTCTGTATAGTGTCCCACACTGGTCAAACCAAAAAATAAGGATAAACAAATTTTTTCACTCATGGCATACAAAAAATGATGCTGGCAAGGGTCAAAGTTTAAAAAATATCGCCAATCGACTCAGCTCGTCGAGCGCTTCAAAATGAGCACCATATCATGGGGTTTCGTGGGGTTTGCCCATGGCCGAGTGGCTAAATCGCTAGAGCTTCACTTAAAGGGCACGGGTTCGATCCCACGCCCAAAGGTCAGCTTTTTATTTTGTTGCCAAAAGTCATAAAAATGTTTACATATCCACATTTTTATTCGGGGAACACGATGGCACTATTATTTTTCGTGAAAACTTTTGGAAAAATTGAAAAAATTTGATCAATCTCAAAAAAGTTATTTTTTGATTTTTTCAAGTTTTCCAAAAGTTTTCATAGAAAAATAATAGCACCATCGTGTACCCACATAAGTTTTTGCGAAGAAGAAATCAGTTTCTTGCATATAAAATTTATCGAATCACATCAGTAATAATTCTTTATATTTTTATAAATATATTTTCACAAAATATTGTATCGAACAATGGCGCCAACCAAACATATTTAGACCTGTTATTTGTTGTATATAGTGTATTGCAATTCCCTAATGTGATTGATCACAATTGTCATAAGACAAGAAAGTTGGTTTTTATGAAGTCGTTTCTTCTTGTATTACACGTATTGTGGATAGACTTCCTTATTGCTATCATTTTTCAAACTTTTTCGATCTACTCAAGATTGTTGATAATTGAAAACCGGTGTGATTTTACAATTAAGTTGTTTTTAACTCGATCGGCACACCGTTCCAATTACAGGGTATCCCAAATGAACTGACTGACGCATCATCGAAACAAATTCTGAATATTTATCTGAAAATACTGGTTCGTAGGGTAATTTTATGCAGGGAATCGATTGCGCGCATTGTCGAAGCATGAAAAAATTTACCTGATCCTGATTCAGGCAATTTTCACTTCAATATATGAAATGAACGATTGGATGACGAGAAATCTTCAAATCAATGATAGTCCCAACCTACTTTTTTTGTTGCTCATAAAATTGTATTTTCGGCTAGTTTTTGACCAAGAGACATTTTCTTCGGTTGTTACATCAATCTCGGATCGTCGGGTATAGTCTTCTGTATGATGATATGTATTCCAGACCCTTTTCATCCACATGAAAAGTCGAATAGCCATAATAAAAAATTTTAAATTGTTAAAAAAAATTTTTAAAAAACATGAAAACTGTGAAAATTACTCAGAAAATTATTGAATATGCTCACATAAAACGGTGGGTTTTGTTAAAAATAGAAAGTTTAGAGTTATAGGACAGAATTTGAGTGAAAATGAGAGAAACACCGAAATTTAGTTGAATTAATGAATGTGATTTAAAATAAATATATGAAATTTCTATACAAATTCTATCAGATCCCCTCAATTCGATCTGAAGAATTTTGGAATTATTTTGCCTAATCGGCGAGTAATAAAAACTATTTTTGTATCGAACACTGGCGCCAACCAAAAAAATTTTCAATCTGTTGTTTGCTATTGTGTATTGTAGTTGATCCCTAATGTAATTGACCACAATTGTCATAAGACAAATAAGTTAGTTAGGTAATACTTTTGTTTGAAATCGATACGACATCCCCTCAAGCCCCCGTTCGGTTAAGTAATAACCATAGCTATTAACATGTATGACCCTAAAAGATCTCTATGCAAGATCACAAGACATCTTTTCCATCTAGAGTAATTCGAAACAAATCTTCTCCTTCGTCACGTAGCCATGACCTTTTTTTGTAAAAATTTACATTTTTTTAAACGAAAAATGCTCAAATTTAGACAAATTTCTGTAAAAGCCGTCAAAAAGGCGCCGGATTGTTTGGGGACGGATTTTTGGGGATGTGACATTTGGAGACGGACTTTTGAGGACGGATTTTTTAGGGATGTGACATTTGGGGACGAAATTTAGGTTTTTTTAAAATATAATTTTATTATACATACAGAAACGGTTTAAATGTATACAGAAAGCTTTAAATGTCTCATATTTTCCATTTTGAAATTATTTTGCCTTCATCATATGTTTCTTCGCCCCCAAATGTCACATCCCCAAAAATCCGTCCCCAAAAGACCATCCCCAAATGTCACATCCCCAAAAGTCCGTCCTCAAATGCCCGTCCCCAAATGTCACATCCCTTAATGTCCGTCCCCAAACAGTCCGGCGCCGTCAAAAATACGTAGTGTAATATCGGACCCAGTTACATCACGTTAGGGTATTTTTGACCAGTTATTTACCATGATAGGTTCCCCCTTGGGCATATGTGATTCACATGCACAAAAGAAGCATTTTGGAACTTTGCACCGCACAATTATTGTATTCACTAATGTTCAAACTAGTGTTGTAAAACGTGCGCTCGAGTAAATCCTCGCATAAAATTATCCCAGTCAAATGGTTTGTAGCTGCTTTGCCTCATAGAAGGTTGTTATATGTTGGAGTGAAAATTGCCTGAATCAGGAGTGTGAATTTGGTCATGCTTCGAAAATGCGCGCAATCGATTCCCCGCATAGAATTACCCCCAGACGAGAGATTTTCAGGTAAATATTCAACAATTTGTTAATATTCGATGGTGCATCAGTTGATTTGGGACGCCCTGTAGAGTTGTATAAATGCCTTAACTTAGTTCCTCGTCAAGTGTAGTTTAGTGCATTGCTTGCCACACAAATATGAAATGATATCCTTGTTGACAGAATGAGGCATGATCTACATATCATGACTACGGCAACAATTTTTCTCGAAGATACTTTTTTTTCTAACACTGTTGTGCCTACAATAATATTGCGGTGCAAATTTCCCAAATGTTTCTTTTGTAAATCACACATGCCCAAAGGGGAGTCACTCTCCCCTACCATGGTAAATAATTATAATATAAAATACTGAAAAAACTGCGTAGCAAAAGCCTTCTGGGAAGGAGATATAACGCAAAAAAACAAAATTTTTGCCCAAAATAGTCGAGGACTTTTGCTCCCCTTGTACTTTCCCTACTATTTTTTCTAAAATTTAATTGGTGCCGCTTACTTTTTAAAATATTTCTGTCAAATGAGAACAGAGTTTGATCTTACAAGGAAGTGAAATGATTTTGTACTTGTTAATTGATAGTCGCGAGGAACTCGATCTATTGTAACAAATTATTTTTGACATTATTTTAAAAAAATGTAGCCAACTTTTTATTGTTTCAATGAAATATCGGATGCATTGTCATTTTTAATACTCGGTTTTAATTATGAAATTGTACTTTGCATGTGGATAAAAAATAAACAAAAAATTTAGGATGATTCTTTTATTATGGAATTGACCCCTCACGGGATAATTTTATGCGGGGAATCAAAATTTCACTTTTCCAAAACCTGAAAATCTTTCCCAAATCAAGAAAAGGTTATTTATATGACAAGAATCACATCCAGAGGCATGTGCTGTTCTTTCTATTGCTATCGGAACAGAATATTTTGTGAATGAATAATTTTATTTCGATCAAACATATTTTATATAAAACGTCGAAAATGAGTCACATCTAAAAGAAAAGGATTCAGAAAACATTTAGAGGGAAAATGGTTAAACACGAAATTTATTTAACGACCACTACATAACACCAACGATAAAAGAAACGCTAATCTTTTTAATACACAAAACCTCTAAAGAATAAACGAAGTTAGGCCAAGGCTCATGAGTATTAAAGCGGGGTCAGGGAAGCGTTTTCAAGGTTCGGTAATGCGCGCAATCGATTCCTCGCATAGAAAAATCCCCTATATAAATCCCCCGGCTATTTTGGGCAAAAATTTTGTTTTTTGCGTTATATCTCCTCGAAGCACTAGCCACTACACTACAAGAACAAAGAAATATCACATAAACAAACTCGAAATTTTTAGATTTGAAAGTTTTTTATATGGTAGAGTTGAAATGTCAAAAAGTTTCTTTGCCTGATTTGCAATATAGTTTATATTATTGAAACGAAAAATCCACCCCAACTTGTTCGTGCTTGCACAGTACCTTTAAAGTTGCTGATTCTATTCAGCTAGAGTTGAAATGTCAATATGTGAAATTTCTACAGGATGCGCCAAAAGTGCAGACCTCGTTTATTTTATTCAAAATAACCGATAAAGCATAACAAAGACAAACAAAAATGTGTATTTTAAGAAAGTATAGTACAAAAACAACTAAATTTTTAACATCTTACTCAAAATAGCCTCCTTGCAGTTTCTTTGTAAAGTCATCTACGATGGCACGTAAAGTTTCATTGCTGAGGATCTTTGACGAACATTTTTCCTTATTCTGCCAACATTTACGCTTCTTGGCCTACCAGTGCGCTGATGATCGGCGATTTGTCCAGACGTTTGTGTACGCTTAAACTTCATAACGTTGCTTCGATCCATATTCAAGAGCTTTGCAATTTCTGGAACAGTCCTTCCTTGCTTATTCAACTCGTAAACCGCTGCCTTTTTAGAATTTACGCGCATTTTGGATCTGAAAAAACGTGAAGAACGAGCAAAAGAAAATTGAGAATAGTGAAACTTACTAGGAATGTATTGATAATATTGCGATTGAACAAAAGAGTATGATTTAGCACTAGCAATGTTAAAAAGACAATCAAAATCAATGGGGGATCCGCACTTTTGGCGCACCATGTATACAAGTTCTATCGGATCCCCTAAATTCAATCTGAATGTTGGAATTATTTTGTCTAATCGGGGAGTAATAAAACTATTTTTTGTATCGAACACTGGCGCCAGCCAAAAAAATTTAAGTCTGTTATTTGTATGTTCCCTAATGTAATTTATCAAAATTGCCATGAGACAAAAAAATGATTTTTATGACATTGTACCGAACACTGGCGCCAACTAAAAAAATTTTCAACCTGTTATTATGTATTGTAATTCCCTAATGTTATTTATCACAATTGTCATAAGATAAAAGGTTGGTTTTTATGATAAACCTTAAGATGTTTATACCTTTCGGTTATATACTTTTCCGAAAAAAATTTTTCGACAAATGTGCTAAGTGGGAGCGTCCATTTAACAGTAAAGATTTCCCGAATTTTCTAAGAAAAGTGACGAGAAACAATAAACTTCGGTTCCGGTAAACCTTTCAACAAAAGTAGAAGTTATTTTTTTTATAAATTTATCCCAAGAATTCCAATTTACAATGCACAAAATTCCACTGATCACTAATGCAATTTACAAGATCAAAATAGTAGTTGTTCAAATCGCTTTTTTTGGTTTTTAATGAACTTCTAAAATGTTGTTGCATCGACAATCAGTCGACCTTTCACTTTATTTTACAAAGTTATAACAAATCAGGCCTTTTGTGTTAATACTCGCGCAAGTTTGAATTTGAATAGAAAAGACCCAGTTACGTCACGTTAGGGTATTTTTGACCAATTATTTACCATGGTAGGGCTCCCCTTTGAGCATATGTGATTCACATGCACAAAGGAAGCATTTTGGAAAATTGCACCGCACGATTATTGTGTGCACTAATGTTCAAATTAGTGTTGTAAAATGTGCGTTCGAGAAAAAATTTTGCCTATACTCATTAATTATATTAGATCATGCGCCTCAACAAGGATATCATCCCATATTTGTGTAACAAGTAAAAGTACACTTGACAAGTGAGTGGAACTAAGTTAAGGCATTTGTTCAACTCTACAGGGCGTCCCAAATGAACTGATGCACCATCGAATATAAACAAACTGTTGAATATTTACCTGAAAATCTCTCGTCTGGGTGTAATTCTATCATAGATCAGCAAGGTGGGGGGGGGGAGGAGACCCCCGATGAGTGGTCCCCCACCAAAAAAACGNGGGGATCCCCGATGAAGTGGTCCCCCACCAAAAAAACGACCTTTTTTTTTAGTCTTCTGACACCCAATTTTTATCCACCTCATATGTTCGGCAGGGTCTATGCGTGGTCCCCCCTCAATTTTGGGTCCGTGCGTGCGTGGGTCAGGGGGGAGGCTCCCCCCCCCTTGCCGACCTATGATTGCAATAGTTGTTGAAATGCCTTAAATTTTTTGGTACTAATTCGGATTAGCGACCCAAAATGACAGGGTTCAAAATTCGGAAAAAAGTTTTTATATTTTTTTCTAAAAATAACCCATATAGGGGTTTTTCTACGCGCATTCCCGATACGTAAAAATGGTTCCATGATCTTGATTCAGGGTCAGTGTATTGAAGCGAAAATCAAAATTTTTAGTTTTTTATGTAAAAAATAGACGCTTCTGGGGTTTTTCGAATTTTCATCCAAGTTGAATGGTGTTCAAAATTCGCATAATTGTTTCCCGCCATATGACCACACAGGGATGTATTCGAAAAGTAATAAAAATATCCTTATCCCCAGAAACGTCCATTTTTTACATAAAAAATAAAGTTTTGATTTTCGCCTCAATACACTAACCCTGAATCAAGGAAGCATTTATATGCATCGGGAATGCGAGCATTTGCCGCATAGAAAAACCTCTATAGAGATCATTTTTAGAAAAAAAGTATAGAAACTTTTTCCGGATTTTGAACCATGCTATTTTGAGACGCTAATCCGAACTAGTACCAGATTTTAACGTGAAAAAATTTTTCTTGAAGGGTACTCCCCATGATTTTTGTGTCATTTTTCTTCTCTCACTGAGCCCTATCGATTGGTATGAGCCGTGATGGAATTGGACTTAAGGTGACGGAGATAGCACAGACAGATAAACAGACACACATAGCGCATTTAATGTTTTAAGATGTATAAATTACCAAATAAAAACTTGTTTATTTTTTTTGATAGAAACTTCATTATAATATCGATTTGTAAAACCACAGCTGAGAGCCTAAACTTATTCGATCGGCTGATCCAATCCGCAACACAAAACAACAATCGCTAGGTTAGCCATTGATCGGTGAGAAAGTAAGTCCAAGCCAAGCCCAAGCCGGTTGCCATCCAGCTAGAGTGCTCTCTTCTTTCTTCATAGCTTTACACTAAAAAGTCCACCATCGCTTATCGAACGACGAGGATAGCCTAGAAAATTCCGTATTTTTAGTAGTACTTTTATGAGTAATTTTTTGTTTCTCACTGGATGAATTTTTTTTTAATTTTTACATTTCCTAAACTCTCCTCATTCTTCAAACACACTAGGGACAACAGAACACCTCAAGTGAACGATGACCTTGCCGGCTTGTTTGTTTATTCAATGTGTATAACTTTTGAAAATTTTAGTTTTTTCTATATTTTAGAACTTTTGTTTGAAATTCTATATTTTGAATCTATCTTTGATGCCAAATCGTCATGCCAAAAAGAAAGAGAAGTTGAAGGTGGCAGAAAATGACCCGCCAAAAGAAGAAATACAGGTTGATAAAGAGAAAAATAGTGTGCCGGCGCCAAAAGTCGGTGGAAAGGTCGAAACGGGCAATAAAAACGAGCAACCCGTTGGTCCAAAATCGATTGATTTCTATCCATTTGCGTATGCACTCTACAATGATTATTTGCAAGATTATTGTTGGTATTGTCTAGACGAAGATCGAAATCATAAGTATATAAATTTTATAAACAAAATGAGGTTGAGATAGGGTAGGGAGGACGAATTGTCGAAATTTTTGCTTTACTCACATCCATCCCTATGGCTGTGGGGGCATCTTTATACTTCTCTGATCTGCTCGTCTTGACCTGTCGTACAGGGTGGACTTAAATAAACTGGTGGGGGACTTTTGCGCCCTCGTATATGCGCAACGCATCCGATTTTTGCGCACCGGCATTGCGCCTTGACATTTGCGCCTTTACATATGCGCGCTAATAATTGCGTCCCGACATTTGCGCACCCTTTTTCCTTTTTTAAAATTTTTGACCTTTTTTGAAAGATATTTACAAGTCGGGTGCTCAATTATTAGTGCTCATATGTAGGGGCGCAAATGTGAAAGTACAAATGTCAGGTGCGCATATGTGAAGGCGCAAAAGTCCCCCATTCGAATAAACGCCTCATCCCCCCTCTCCGCCCATATATCGAACAGATTCCCATGTGCTTTGATCGTTGATGAAAAGTTTTCTGGGGTAATTTTATGCGAATCAATTACTCGAATTTTTTGATCATCTACAAAATCTACATTACTCTGATTCAGGCGATTTTCGCTTCAATACAATTATTTTTCATGGTTTAAGTCGAAAATGCTTCTCTAACCGTGTTTCAAGAAGAGATGTATGTATTGAAACGAAAATCGTTTGAAACAGAGTCATGTAAATTTTTTCATGTTCGCAAACGAGTCCTCACATAAAATTACCCATTGAACACAGGATCACATAACTATGGTTTTGCCAAATCACTTATGATTTATTTTATAGAAAATGCACTGGCTGTGGCATAGCAATTTTCTGCAACAAAGAATGCCAAACATTAGGCTGGAAAGACCATAAATATGAATGCAAAGCCGTACGAACCACTAGAAGCATTCCGGATATTGAAATTCGGCTACTCGGACGAATTGTGACCAGGCAAAAAGTAACACTTGTATCTAACACAAATGACATGTATAACTCAATTTTAGGCAATCATTACTGGAAAAGACAAGGAAGTGCCAGATTTTTACAAAGATCGACAGTCTAGTCGAACTATAATGGAAATTTGGTCACATACAGAAGATATGACCAGAGATCCGATTGCTATGAAAAAGTTTAATGGTAAGTGTAAATTCAGAAACATCGGAATTGGATCCCATGTAAGCCTGTAATTGAGCACTGCGAGCTGTCCCAGTACTAGTAAACTGTTAATGCTCGTTTTTCTGCCGCAATCCTTGGTTTAGGAAAGGTAGGGGCTTATGATTAGTAAGAGTAGGAGTTTATGGTCTTTAATGAAACCAAACAAGAAAAATGTGTGCTCATGATACGTGGCATGACATCAAACATGCTGAAAATTACACTTCGATGTTTTCAAAGAAGATGGCATAAAAGATTACGGTTGTACAGTGCTCAACTCGACTATCATCGCGTTTTGCGAGCGTTAGCGCATTCTCTGTTGCCCGATTACGAGCTCGTTCAGTGAATTGCATGGAATCCAAATCCCGTTTTTGAGTTTCCCGGGGGCACAACAAAGACATTTACTAAAATACGGCGGTAGAGCATCTGTTCTAATCTGTACAGCGGTTGAACTTTGATATTCTGATATTGACGTAAGCAGAAAGAGGTACCGAGAAAGAACTCACGTTGATGATACCGCAATTTTTTCATCCAAATCCCGTTTTTTAGCTTATTAAGAACAATTAAGAGATACTCGAATTTTAGAGATCTATGAAAAACTAGCCAACTTTTACGACCCTAAAGTTTTATTGTCGAAAGAGCAGATTTTCGAACTACATTGTAGAGATTTTATCAATCGACATGCTATTAGTGATCGCGCTTATTTGAAGGTATAGCTTGAAGAGAATCGATTTTTTATATAAAATTTTTAGGAAATTGGAAAAGGTTTATACCTGGATCTTTGTGCCTATGATCACAGTTGTAGGCCGAACACGGTGTATATTTGTAAAGGCTTTGTCGCAACTTTGAGACCGTTAAATAATAATGTGAATTTGTTGGATAAGAAGACGACTTTTTATTCGTATATCGACCTAATTTGGTAAGAATTTATAACAATTTTTATGACCAACTACATATAAAGTGCCGACTACATAGCGAAGTGAATAGAGAAAGATACCGTCCGATCTGGCAAGTTGAGCAACGTCGAGACAGCCAGGTTAGGGGTCCTAGATAACACATAATCAAAATTTTCGTATTTTAACCTCTCTTCTGTTATCTACCACCAATATGATTACGTCATATCTGGATGTCCCCTCATCAAGCTAGCTCCAACCCTTGATTTTCAAGACAATTTTTATATGCTCCGTAACTTCAACCTCGAAAATTTTTTTCAGCTCAAAACAACAACGCCGAAAAATGCTCAAAGACACTTGGTACTTCCATTGCGAATGCGAGCGCTGCTTGGACAACTCCGAACACATACTCACCTCGATCAACTGTCCCAATTGCCCCAAAAATCCATACCGCTTATGTTTATTTGGTGAATGGGATTACAAAGACAAAGAAACTCAACTCATCACATGTCCACAATGCAAGAATCAAGTTGATAAGGATAAAGTTCTTGAAGCTATTGGTGCGATGAAATTTATTGACAATGTTTTGGATAAGAGAGAAGTTGACCAGATGCCAGTGAAAATGGCGATTGAATTTTTAGAAGATCTGATTGAGAGGTTTCGGGAGATGTTGCCTAGGGTTAATGTGTATTTTTGTAAGCTTGTCGAGGTAAGAGAGACTTGGGTAGAGGTGTGCAGGGCCGAGACAAAGCGTGGCCAGGCATGGCGTAGGACCAAGTCGGTTATGGTCGGCCTCTCAGGCTCAGCCCCCAAATAAATAGGATACCAAACCCAATAAGCTAAAAGTATGGCTAGACCACATCATGGTTTGCCCTCATGGAGCCTGACCCATGAACACCTCTATGCTTGGCAAAAAACTTTAAATCAATTTTAGGCACTAATCCCGTTGGTGGAGGACACCCAAAAACTAGTAGATTTGCATCTGGATGCGGAAGAATGTGTCCGAGTTTGCTTTCCACAGAATCACCCAGCAATAGCTTTCCATTTGAGAAATATTGGTATCTACTCAAGAAAGTAAAAAAATTTGATTTTTGAAACAATTTTAACATCACAACGAAAACCCTGAAAATCAGGATCAAAATTTCAATCATCAATTTTTAGACTCGGCGATTATGATACATCGATCAAATATTTCAAAGAAGCACAAGAAATGCTCGATTTCACCATGCCCCCTGACCACCCTCTCGCGAATTCTAACAAAACTCTTCTTCGAGAAGTAGAAAATGACCGCCGACGTGCAGACATCATAAGAAATCTCAAAAAAGCCGAGCCCAATATCGAGATCAAAAATTTGAAAGGCAAAATTTTTGGTGATGAAAATGATGATGATCTACCACCTTTGACCGAACAAGAAATGAATATAGATTTTAAAACGTTGTTGGATAAAGAAGGAGTGGCTACGTTAGAAGCTGAGGTGTTACCGGCAAAGGAAGATGGAGAGAAAGTGCCTGAATCAGGGAAGACAGAAATTGAGCTAGGCCAAGAATTACAACAGCCTCAAGTAGCGGATTTTGGTACTCCTAAGAAAAATGAGGAAAAAGGAAAGAAGAAAAAAGCTCAAGAAAATCGGACTAAACCAGATGCGCAAAAATCAAAAGAAGTAGATGAGCCTCCTAAAGAAGTACAAAAACCAGAAGAGCCCAAATCTAGTCAAAAATCTAAAAAAGCCCAGGAAAAAGGAGCACAAAAATTGAAAGAATCGGAAAACAAGAAGCAACCAGAAACAGAAAGCCAAGCGGCTTCAGTGTCACAAGAAGCAGTAAAACCAGATCAAGAAACACAAATTTCCGGCCTAGATCTTCAAAAAACTCTCGCCTCTTTGAACCAACTCAGCCAACGACTCGATGGCGCACAAAACCGCGCTATGGTACTCGAAAAATCCGTAGAAACTCTAAACCAAGAAATCGTCATCAACACAACAAAAACCGAACAAGTTTCCGAAACTTTAAGACTTGAATCGAATTTGGAAGCTCCAAAAGTGAGTGCCCCGGCATCAGTACAAGAAACCCAAAAAGGCCCTGAAGCGCCCCAAGAAGTGCCAAAAGTGAACTTGAATGAGATCAAAGATGATCAAGAAAGTTTGGAGGAACTAATAATGAAGTTGACAGCAAGATATTCCGTGAGTCCAGACCGAGAAAGTGAAGGAGAAACTGGTAATGCTGGAAATGGAGAAGATGCGCAAGATAGTCCTGAAACGTTACAAGATATTATCAATAAACTGGCGTCGTTGTCGAAAAGGTACTGACAGTTTTCAACTCACTTTATAAAATACGAAAATGGCTTTTTTGTAGCGAAAGGGCATTTTTTCTAAAGGATCGCATGAATAAAAACTTTTTTTTTTGAGAAAAATCAACCTTTTTGGGGGAAGTCTCCCCCCCCCCTAGCGACCCTTTTGCACACGCCATTGGGTGGGACCGACCCTTGGAAGATGTAGGATGAATGATTTTGTGACATTTTTCTTTCGCTTGGATGGATGAATGTTTTTTCAAAATTAACTTGATCTCCCTATGATTTTTTTCGTAAAATTTTAAAAATTCCTGATGGATGAGTCGTGAGGGTCGATCCCTCTTGAACATGTATGGGTTGGTCCCTTGTATACACTCTTCCTTTACTTTATCTTTTATAGCTTCTCCCAATATTTACTTTTTTATACATGCCTATTTTCCTTATTTAGCTCCCCATTTTAGGCTGGAAGAAAAAACTGCTGAGTACAATGAAAAAATTGGAGGTTCTTCATCAGACAAAGCGGACGCTAATTCACAGGCTTTAGACAAGAATGATGAAGTTGTGCCGAAAAACTCCAATAATGAGACAAAGAATCAACAACAAGCTAAAAAAGAAGCCAACAACGATTCCAACAATAGTTCTCTGAAAACTCCAGCTCAAGACAACAAAGGATCAAAATCTCAAGAAAATGACGTTCAACAACAAAGCGCTACTTCCAAGAAAAACAAGAAGAAAAATAAGAAAAAGAACAAAAATAAAAATTCTGGTACAACGCAAGAAGATATACAAGAATCGGAAGAAGAAGCTCGTCAAGAAAGTCTAGTTCAACAACCACCAAAAGCCAAAGAAACGAAAGAAACAACAACGATTGATCAATCTCAGTCTGATCCTAACTATTCAAAGTCAACTAGTGAAATTCTTATTGATGAACAAGATGATTTACCAGATTTAGATGCTCTAGATTAAATTTTTTAAAATAAAATTTTCTCAATTTTTGTATATGTTGATTTCCTATTTTAAAATTTGCATATTTTTAATAAAAAAAAAGGTTAATTAACACGAGAATACTCTTTCAAAATTCCGGTTTATTTGAGTGTTTTGAACCATGCTTAACAACTTCCACATAAAATTTTTTCCAAACAGTGCTATGAGTACCAAATAAACCAGCTCCAAAATCAATTCGACGTAGGTGGGATTCGAACCCTGTACTATTATACTCGAAGTCGGGAGCACACTGTTCCCGTTTTCTATGCTCTACTTCCAAACAAGGCAATGGCTACTTATGAAAGACTTTTTCGTGAGGTAATATTTTTTAACCAACAATTTGTATGAACCTTATCATTTATTAGCTCCATCAATTGGCAGATAATCACAGCCCTACCCATGTTCACTCGGATTTTAAAATGTAAATTATTGACGCAATGAAGTATGTGTTTCCGGAAGCTCAAATTATGTTGTCAATGGTCAAATGACTAGCTATGGAAAAAGCTTTTAATGGTAGACTAGTTACATTTTGAAATTTGGGGTCAGACTTTTTTTTCCCGTGAACATATGTGGCCCATATGGATTTGATTTCTGAAAAATTAATCCCATAGTTAAAATTTCACCTCACATATGAATATTGAAAATCAAATTTTGCATCCAATTTTTGAGAAAATTTTTATCAAATATCCTTTAAAAAATTAGTCTCGAGGCGAAAATTTTTAAACCACCCATTTGGTCCACTTTTTTCACCTCCTTTTTGTGTTTGGCTGTAGTGGAGACGCATATCGGTGTAACAATCAAATCTCTTTGAATAACTGGTAGAAAACCAAAGTCGATAATGCGAGTGGAATAGTAATACAAATTTATTCTCGACAGTTTCGGCGTCTACGCCTGCTTCAGGAGCTATAAATAAATAAGTATACAATACGTGAAAAAATCAAAAAATAAACAAACAAGTCCGATAAATTTCGTTAATATAGCAAAAAATTTTGGCACTATAACTTTCGCCACGAATTTCGCCACAGCAACTTTCGCCACTATCGTGTCAATAAACATATTTATTGAAAATCAGGCAACAGAATAGAATAATTTCAGAATAATTGAGTTGCCTGATTTGCAATAAATATGTTTATTGATACGATAGTTGCGAAAGTTATAGTGCCAAAATTTCTTGCTATATTAACGAAATTTATCGGACTCGTTTGTTTATTTTTTGGTTTTTTCACGTATTGTATATTTATTTATTTATAGCTCCTGAAGCAGGCGCAGGCGCCGAAACTGTCGAGAATAAATTTGTATTACTATTCCACTCGCATTATCGACTTTGGTTTTCTACCAGCCGTTATTCAAAGAGATTTTTTCACTTTCAGCAAAATTTGTCGTATGCTATTGCAAAAAATTTAGTTTAGCGAGTTGATGAAATTTTTTCAAAATTATCTTGGTTTTTCCTTATGATTTTTTCTCAAAATTTTAAAAATTTCCCGTGGGTGGATGATGGGGGGTACCGTCTCCTCTTAATATGCATGTCTAGAATATAAGGTACACCTTGCACCATATGTTTTTTATGCATCTGTTTTTTATTCGTTTATGAGCGAGTTTCATATTATAAAAATTACTTAGTCTCTTTTTTTATAGAAAGAAATATTAAAAAAGAAAATACATAAAAATTTTTATATTTTTGCGCTGATGGACTCGGAAAATGGTACCTCCCTGTCGGAGGTAGCAGCTTCACGATATCCAAGAAGTTCTGGGCCAAGGCCAACTTCATGCTCCGACTTGAGGCTATTATTCAAGAAGATAAATAATTTTTTTAGAGATGAAGAAATACTTCCATCAACAGAATATTCGACTCCTGAGGTAATGCATTTTTGTTACAAAATATTTTCATCATGGTCATAACAAAAAATTTTAATTTTTTACTTTTGTAAAAAATTTTAGTACTTTCATGAAATTAAAGGACCAGTCCGAACGGAAAAAAGTTGCCCCTTTTTGCTATTATTAGGAAATTTCATGAAAAATGGAGCGTTTTTTGTTTTTAGGGCATGTTCTGAATCACTAACGGTTTCAAGATAATCGAGTGTGAAGTTGGCGATTTTTGAAATTTGTTTATTACAAGGAAAACATGTGTGCGCATGTTTCTACGATATTTTTTAACTTGCATCAAATAAAAGTTGTTTATTGAAACGATTAATCAGATAAATTTGAATAATTGCTTCAATAAACAACCTTTAATTGATACAAGTTAAAATTTTCTGTAGAAACATGCACGTACATGTTTTCGTCGTAATACGCAGTGTCAAATTTCGCCAACTTTACACGCGATTATCTTGAAACTATTAGTGGTTCAGGGCATACTATAAAAACAAAAAATGCTCTATTTTTTATGAACTTTCTGAATATCAACAAAAAGTGCAACTTTTTTCCACTCGGACTAGTCTTTTAACCAAAAATTGAAAAAAAGCTATTGATGATCAAATTTTTCAAAGAAACTCTAGAACTTTCAAAAAATATGTCACATCTGTTGAAGACATACGGGAAACACGAATCTGGTGTTATTTTTGCGTAAAATTTTTTTGCAAAAGCTAGAAAAATTAATTTTTGCCCCATTTTGCTCATATTTTTTATACTAAATTTGATTTTATAAACCCAAAATTTCACTTAAATACTCTATTTTTATAATTAATTTTTCATTTTTAGCTCGGCTACATCATAACAATGGCATATGCCATTGTCATAATAGTCGGTGCCATTGGAAACATGCTCACTGTAATTTCGGTGGTTCGCAACCCTCAGATGAGAACAACCAGAAATTTCTTCATTGTAAATCTAGCCCTATCGGATTTTTTGATATGTACCATAACTGCTCCGACTACATTGTACACTGTTTTGCATATGTTTTGGCCATTCGGCTCAGGACTATGTAAAATTGCGGGTTCATTACAAGGCTTTAACGTGTTTTTATCGACTTTTTCTATCACTGCGATAGCGTTGGATAGGTAAAGAGATTTTTTAGGACGTATCCATAAAAATTTGAATGTTTTAGGTATGTACTGGTGATATTCCCAACGAAAAGAGATAGTCAGAAAACGTTGTTGTTGGTATTTTTTACCTTAATATGGATCATTGCATTGCTCTTAGCTCTACCTCTATTTTATTCTTCGGATATTGGTGTACTTTTTGACGATAATAAATGTGGGATATTGTTGACTATATGTCACGAACAGAATAACAGGTGGCAAGAGGTATAAATTTTTAACTACTGCCACCTTTTTTGCTACCAATTTTTTGTCATTTTTAAAGAAAATCCTTTAAAAGCCACTTTTATGGATAAGAATTGCCACCTTTTAAAAAAGTCAGCAGGGCTGTTGCTTTTTTCACCACTATATCAATTTTCAAACTTTCAGCTACCTATAAGCAAAGAAGCATATACTCTAGCTGCACTTATTACACAATATACTATGCCATTAGCCTCAATAGCTTTTTCCTACTCTCGAATAGCCTTTCGAATGAGGTTGCGCTATGCTGCAAGAATTTCTTGTATACCACAAAATCTTCGTGATGATTCCTTCAATAGACGGAGAAGGTATGGATATCTACTTCTCTTTTTAACTCAAAATTTAGATCAGTAGTAGAATGCCAGAGAAGAACAAACTTTTTATTGGTGTGTAGAGTAGTGGTGTTTGCAACAGCTTGGTTACCACTAAATGTGTTTCATATAGTAAATACGTTTGGGATGGTGAAATTTTCGGTGACTTTATTTGCATTCTGTCATGTGGTGGCAATGACGTCGGCGTGCTTTAATCCTCTTAGCTATGTGTTTTTCAATCAGAATTTCAAAAAAGAAGCTCGTCAGGAAAGTCTAGTTCAAAAACTACCAAAAGTCAACGAAACGAAAGAAACAACAATGATTCAGTCTAATTCTAACTATTCAAAGTCAACTAGTGAAATTCTAGTTGATAAACATAATGATTTACCCGATTTAGATGCTCTAGATTAAATTTTTTTGAAATAAAATTTTCTCAATTTTTGTATATGTTGATTTGCTATTTTAAAATTTGCATATTTTTAATAAAAAAAGGGTTAATTAACACAGGAATATTCTTTCAAAAGTCCGGTTCATTTGAGTGTTTTGGACCATGCTTAACAACTTCCACAAAAGATTTTTTTCAAAAAAGTGCTATGAGTACTAAATAAACCACCTTCGAAATCGATTCGATGTAGGAGGGGGACCGGGTTCAAGATAATGTCGTATCGAGTTTATTTGATTGCGAAATGTTTGTGTATATTGTTGATAAACATAATGATTTGCCCGATTTAAAATTGGAAGTACTTCATCAGCCAAAGAGGACACTAATTCACAGGCTTTGGACAAGAATGGTGAAGTTGTGCCGAAAAACTCCAATAACGAGACAAAGAATCAACAACAAGCTAAAAAAGAAGCCAATGTTTCCAAAATAGTTCTCTGAAAACTCCAGCTCAAGACAACAAAGGATCAAAATCTCAAGAAAATGACGTTCAACAACAAAGCGCTACCAAGAAAAACAAGAAGAAAAACAAGAAAAAGAACAAAAATAAAAATTCTGGTACAACGCAAGAAGATACACAAGAATCGGACAAAGAAGAAGTTCGTCAAAAAAGTCTAGTTCAACAACCACCAAAAGCCAAAGAAACGAAAGAAACAACAACGATTGATTAATCTCAGTCTAATCGTAATTATTCAAAGTCAACTAGTGAAATTCTTATTGATGAACATGATGATTTACCCGATTTAGATGTTCTAGATTAAATTTTTTAAATAAAATTTTCTCGATTTTTGTATATGATTATTTCCTATTTTAAAATTTATCGAGGGCAGGAGTGTCTTGGCCCGGCCCTTTCAGGCCGCGAATTTTATAGCCCTAAAATGGGCCGGGCAGGGACTGTAAATTTTGCGAAACTGTTGGATCGTAATAAATCGTAGCCTTACTAAAATGGAAAGTGCAATTTTTAAAAAATAATTGTGATTTTCAGCTTAAAGCACCAGTTTTCAAAAATTCAAATTTTTCACTAACTCAAAGAAATATATGTATATGGTGGCAATTCTTTTGAGACTAATCATCAAAATCGGAGAAAAACTTTTCATGGAAAGTCGCAAAAGTTTGTTAGACTGTCCGGTCTCGAACCTTTATTGGTCTCTGCTTTCCGTTTTGGCTCGACGCTTAACCCACTGCTCTATTGCAGTCAGCGAATGTTTGACTTGTAAATTTCTTAATAGCTTCGGTTTCTTGAAACTTTTTCTCTTGCACTCTCCGTGAATTTACTCGTTGTTTTTCTTTTATCGCGCTTACTTCTTTTTGGTGTGCTATTTTCGGCGTTTTCGCCGAAACAGGCACAATATATTGAGTAGTGGTAACGCCTCGTTTTACAGTCAAATGGTCTGGGGATCGATCTCGAAGAGTCAACGTCCAAAAAATGCGACTTAAAAGAGAATTTTTATTACACCCCCTTAGTTTGCAAAATGTCTTAATTCTCAAAGTTATCGTTTTATTTAAAATCATTCGAAAAAATCTAAGAGTAAAAAAATTGTGAAAAATTAAAAAATCGAGGTATTTTTAAAGTGTCAAAACAAAATTTTCATTTCATGAGGCTTATAGACATTATTTAGTTTTTGACATTCAACACATAAAATGTTAACTCCAATCAATTCATATTAATTCCTCATCGTCTTATACAACCACTTCTCTGAATTACAGAGTGTCTCCAAATATGATTTTTAATATTTTCATAGAAACTATTATTTAAGCCGAAAAATTGAATTATTGAAGCAGAAAATTTCTCGAGTTTTTATTTTATTCATTTACCGTTATTAGTTGAAAATCATATGCTTCATTTAGTCTTCGCAGTGTGACAACTTTTTACGATTCCTCCACATTTTTAATATAGGTTTTTGAATTAGGGGCAGCTGCAAATTTTTGTTTCCAAAAGAAGCTAATTACAATGTATAAAAGTGATGTTTTGAGAATGTGATGTTTTGAGGTTATTTTATAAGTATCTGCGCCCCAAAAAATACATCTAAAATCGGTATTTTTTACTCTTTTTCGATGATTTTTTTCGGTTGTAGTAAATATGATCCAATCGGTCTTTTTGAACGAAACTCATATTTTCGTACCAATATACAGGCTTTTCAAAAAATCTTGTTTTTCAAGGATGTAATTTAATAAGAAAAATGTTGATATCCGGCTATAGAAGTCGATCTTTGACAAAATTTTCGGACGTTTTCCTAGATGGGGAATCGATTGCACGCATTTTCGAAGCGAGAAAAAATTTATCCGACCACGAATTAAGCGATTTTTGTTAGGAAGTCTTTTTTTGGGAGTATACTCCTATATAGGTACATCCCAGTGGTCAAAATCGAAAAATTCCTTCAGATTCGAGTTCTCCATGTCAAAAAAAAACTCGAATATGAAGGAACTTTTTGATGGAAATTTCCCGCTAAAAATTATATGCCATCGCAATTGAATCCCGATCAACCGATTAGCGAAATTCGGCCTAACCCACACCTAACCCGTTGTATCAAACACTAACCCAGCGAGTGAATCCGTTTTCATCTAGTCCCAAAACATGGTCTCTTTTTATGTTTGGCAGGATGAAAGCCAGATTACCCCCATAAAAATAAATTTTTCATAAACCCCATCAAATTGACTTGGCCTAATCCGTTCAAAAGAAACAACTTTTTTGGACCACTTCTTTTAAACACGTAATAAGTCTTTTTTGGCTTCCGGCAGTTCATTTAAAGCCATGGGGTATGTCTTAAGCTTTTGACAATCCACTTAATTTTCTGTGCTTCCCACACTTTAGTAATTTTTCATGGAGACATTTCTGAGACAAAACTTTTCGAAAAGTAATAATCCCATGTGTCAAAATCCAATGGGCACATCACTATAGTGGGTTTTAAGTAGTTTGGCTTGTTTGGACTTTTCTTTTCTTGTGTGCGTGTTGCTTTGCCTAAAGGCATAAAAGTGGTTTAGTGTTTCGAAATGAATAGAAACTAGACCACCTTTGTTGGCTAAAGAAAATTCGATTCCGATTAGCTTTAATGGATGGAAGTTGGGAATATAGAAATTTTATTTAAATTTTTTATTTTGACATTTATTTTTATTATAAGCAGTTATTAATACTTTTCTGAAAAAATAATTGAAGGAAATAATTTTGGAAAGATGTGGACTTGATCTTTTTTCTAAATTAAAAGATACATCTTAGGCTTACTTAGGTTTAGGCTTGGGCTTAGGCTTAAGCTTAGGCTTATGCATAGGCTTAACTTTAGGCTTATGCTTAGGTTTAGGCTTGGGCTTAGGTTTAGGCTTGGATTTAGGCTTGGACTTAGGCTTAACCTTAGGCTTATGCCTGGACTTAAGCTTGGGCTTAGGTCTAGGCTTAGGCTTAACCTTAGGCTTAACCTTAGGCTTAGCCTTAGGCTTATTCTTAAGCTTCAACGTAATTTTAGGCTTATGCTAAGATAAGGCTTTGGACTTAAGATTAAGCTTAGCTTTATGCTTTGACGTATTGGTCTTATGTTTGAACTTAGGCCTTTGGTTGTTGTAAGCATGCTCTCTAAGGGATGCTTACGACAACCAAAAATATAGATATCTACCCGCTCAAATTGAAAAATGTTGACTGCCATTTCAAAAGATCATGATTAAAACAAGTCTTCAGGACTGGTCAACAACAATATTTTCTCCAAATTAAATTTTGATTTTTAAAGCAAGTTCTCAGAAACATGGCCTAAAAATAAAATTGAATGTCCACGTTTCATGATCTTTAATTAAACTTCTTTATCTACTTGAACTCAAAAAGAGTTTCTCAGAATCGACCTTTTGATGACTTGTTTTTCTCATCCCACTATTTTTAAAATTCTAATTAAAGGCCTATAATGCATGAACTTGTGGGTCATTCGAGCATAGGCTTTTGAAATAAGAAGAAACTTGTTGATTCTTGATTCCAAAAGTCGCATCTCTGTGTGCTATTCACAAGTGTGTTTTAAATTTAGTAGCTTGCTTATAAAATTTTAAACAGAGTAGTTTGAATGTATAGAAAGAGCGGGTCTGATTTGTATTGCACGCCCACTTATTTCATTCATTTATTTTTCTTGTTTCATTTCGAAAATTTACCAAATATTGTTTGCTCGAAACCATTTTGATTCGACACATAGGCATTTTATGAGGAAAATTTTTGTATTGTTTGTCTATTTGCTAAGGCTGTGTAAAATGGCAAAATTTGATTTTAAATTATAAGTTCCGGTATGATTTGCAATTTTTTACTTGATTTTTTATAAATTTTTTGTAAATAGTCGTCAACATTCATTCTCATATGAAAATAGAATACCTAAGCTCGATTATATATATAGCTAAGTCGGTAGAGCGCCAGACTCTTAATCTGGCAGTCGCGAGTTCGAGCCGGGTTTCGAGTTTGAAGAGACTTTTATATGATCTTGACTCGATGATCGAAATGTTCAGAGAAGATTCCCGGATCCTTCTGCATCATTTNCTAAGTCGGTAGAGCGCCAGACTCTTAATCTGGCAGTCGCGAGTTCGAGCCGGGTTTCGAGTTTGAAGAGACTTTTATATGATCTTGACTCGATGATCGAAATGTTCAGAGAAGATTCCCGGATCCTTCTGCATCATTTTGTGAAGATTGAATTTTTCATTTAACCCATGTACTTGTCTGTAAGCTTGTTCAAGTTCTTTCCAGTCTTTCTTCGACTTTGGCGTCTATTTGAGCATCGTCATTTTTTTGATTGAATAATAATCACCACCCTAACGTCATTTTCCTCCACTTTTTATACTTCCGCATTTTTTGTCTATTTTTACCCGAAAGCCACCCAAATTAATCCTACAAATATGACTTTTTCCAAACCCAAATAATTACCACCTAGCTTCTCTTATTCTCGTGATCGCCTGACTTGTTTCATTCCTAGTTTTCTTGAGCATATTAGCTTGATTAGAATAAGAGTAAAAGATCTAGAACAAAAAAAGTTCATTAAAAATTAGATTCGTTAGCATACTGTTTCGTAAGCAAAAAGTTTTTTTTTGATAATTATTTTTGTGAAATTGAGCGTTAATCTTAACAGGGTTGTAGCCGAATGAGATTCTTTAAGGTTTATCCCGTGGGAATCAATCGAATTCTCCAGTAACCGCCTGCTTGTTTTCGTATCAACAAACAAATTCCATCATCTGTAGTTCTGGGAAGCTTTTAACCTATTTTGATGAATCTGAACGTTGTGGTTTTATAGTTTTGGCTAAAAGGATTCAACTAAGACTTCCGTGAGATTATACAGGTTTTGAGGAAAATAAAAAATATATAGGGTGGCGCAAAAAAGTGGCTTTTTTGACATTTTGAGATCTTCCCAAACCATGAAAATGCTTTCCTGATTCAGGGAAAAATTGGATTTTTGAAGCGAAAATGGTTATTTTCCTCGTTTTTTTCTGCAAATCACTTTTTAGCGGTAATTTTATGCGAGCAAGCGATTGCATAAAACGATTCCCAATGACAAAAATTACAGAATATTTAAAAAAACCGCCATTTGATCATTTTTTGGCGAAAAAATTTCAAAAATTTTTCTTCCAAAATGATTCATTAGGGGGTTTTTATGCGAGAAATCGATTGCGCGAATCGAAAACCCTTGAAAACGCCTCCCAGACCATGAAATATCCAATTTCGTATTTTCAAGTAGGAATTCCTACTGAGAAAAATACGAAAATCTTATATTTCATGGTCTGGGAGGCTTTTCGGCGCTCCCTCCCTCACGGGAGGGGGAGGGGGGGGGGTCTGTCAGCCAAAAAATGGATAAAAATGGCATTCTTGGTCAAACATTGCATTTTAAACAAAAAGTGACTACAAATGACATTTTTGGTTTAAAAAATTGCATTTTTGAGCAAAAAATTCGTTTTTGGACAAATTTTCAAGTTTTTGAAATTTCACAATTTAAAAAAATTTCCATGTTGAGCTTTTGTTGCAAAGTATCACTTTCAGAGTTATAAGCATGACCATTATCCTTTTCCCATGTGTCTCAAATTTTTCAGAACTTTCATTTTTTAAATATCAAGATGAAAATTTTTTAGGCTTGTTGCATTTTGTAGAATGAATATTCATTTTGCTCTTTTTACCACTTAATTCTTACTTACCATTTATTTTCTTACAAGAATAACTTTTTTATATATTAAACCCATAAATTTAGCCAATTTTGTAGTAAATATGCTCAAGCGAAAAATTTCCAAGAAAATCGCATCGTTTTACTGCTAAACAAGTTCAATTAACACCGCAGTGTTCCTTGCTGTTTATATGTGAAGGGCTTCTCATATATAGCATCCTATACTTGACGAACCGTGAATTAGGGAAGCTAATATAAGTAAGGACGAGATTAGTATTAGCCTCGTTCGGTGTTTCTTCAACAGGGCGTGTGTCGCCAAAAGTTGTTTGCAAGAACAAGAGGACATTTCTTTTCGGACATATACGAATACGAATCTAATCAATGGCATCCGCCTTATGCAAAAACTTGGTCGGCTTTTTGCACAAATTTTATTGAGTTACAATGAATTAAGGCTCTAGCTTATTGGATCGTTGGAAAGCGTGGGGAAAGTGGAAATTGACTTTGACATTCGCAGGCAGTTTGACTGTTGAAGTGTGGAGGTATTGAATGTCTTTTAATGATATCAATTTTTATATTAATTGAAAAAATAAGAAAAATGTTTAAAAATAAGAGAATCGATATTCTTTGTTCCACTAAAAACTTGGAGGCGCAAGGCATACATGGGCAGACCCCAAGTGACCCCAAGTTTTTCACCTGGGGGGGGGGGTGGATCGGGGTCAAGGGAGGGTTGTGGGGGAAATTGTGGGGAAAGGGGGTTGTGAGGGGGTCGTAGAATGTGGGTCGGAAGGTCGAAAACTTGAAGATTAGGTTGCTTGGAGCAGCATATTTATTTTTGGAAAAAAGAATATTTTTAAAATTTGTCAATCTTTTTTTTTGATCGCCAACTTTTCGACCCCATCGAGAGGGGGACCAAATGAGGGTTATGGGTTTTGTTGAAAATTCCACCATGGGTGCTGCCCATGTATGGCGCAGGGGTGGGCAAAAATAATGATTTTTGTTCCGGGAAACAAATTGAGGATGGGGTCCAAAAGCAAAAATTTTGTTCTGGAACAACTTTTGTCATTGTCCCCATGTGCACTCCCATAACTTATATATACATAAGTCTATGCTTTGAACCTACTGCTTTAAATAAATCTGTCAAAAAATTTGTTTAAGTGAATTTGCTCTATCATTTCCTTACTCGGAAAAGTTAAATCCATACACCCGGAAGTCTTTTTTAGGATAGACCCATCGAAAAAATCGAATTAACTTCTCTGCCAAAAATGCGTTGTTGCTATTTTTTTCGGATTTGTTTGTCAAATTATAATCCTATATCGATTTTTTGAAACAATTTCCTCGATTTTCCCATTTGTGTTTATTTTGTTCGAGAATATCTAGACTTTAGACCAAAATTTTGCAATTTAAAAAAATGACTATGCTACGTAAGACTTGCAACAAGTTTATTAAATTTATCATGAAAATGAGTTTTTGAAATTTTATTACATTTTTTATAACTTTTTCATTAGTTTGGAAATATAGAAGACGAATGAATTTCATGTGTTTCAACGAAAAAAATTTTTTTAAATCTTTTAAAGCATTTTTTCAAAACATGTCAAATGTTTTCAAAAATATGTCACATCTTTTAATATCATATCCCAAAAGATACTAAATTTATGCAATTACAAATTATGATATTTTTATCATAACTCGAAATCTCCTTTATTAAGCTATTAGAAATTATGATAAAATTATCATAATTTGTAAGCACCTAATTTTTGTATCTTTTGTNAAAAAGATGTCACATCTTTTAATATCATATCCCAAAAGATACTAAATTTATGCAATTACAAATTATGATATTTTTATCATAACTCGAAATCTCCTTTATTAGAAATTATGATAAAATTATCATAATTTGTAAGCACCTAATTTTTGTATCTTTTGCGTTATGATATCGAAACATGTCATAGTTTTCAAAAGATCCGAAACATGTCACATGTTTTCAAAAGGTATAACATATTTTTATAATTTTACAAATTTTTGAACTAAATCATATTCTTGAATATTGCTATTTTTATGCGATTTTTCAAATCTTGAAAAAAATGGAAAAATTGGTATCTTTCGAGTTATATCAAACATGTGACATGTTTTTAGAAGATGTGACATATTTTGACGAAATTAGCAATTTTACAAAATATTTCAATTTTTGCACGAATTTCTAAACTTTTTTAAGATAAAAAATTTCCGATTCTTAATGAGTTTTTTGAACAGCTGTTATGTGTGGTCTCTCAACTGACGTGACACTCAACAAATATCCATTTTTTCATGTTACTTCTCCTTCTTTTGACTTCTTATCTTCGGAGTCAATATTTACGTGTGTGGTCTGCCAATTTTTATTACAAAGACTCCTGTGTTGAAACTCGTCTTGCATTCATTTGACACTTTTCAGCCTATTTATTGCTTCTTTTATGGTTAAATGGGTGTTTTTGTCGTTAAAAATTGATGTTTTTAATTTTTTTAAATATCACTAGAGGGATTTTTGGTGCTACTTCAGATTAGCTATCTCAAGTGACAGGGTACTAGAAACGAAAAAAAATTTTCCAAAAAAGAATCTATAGGGGTAATTCGATGCGGGGAATCGATTGTGCGCATTCTCGAAGCTTGAAAATGTTTCCATCACATTTTAACAAAAATCACATGCTAAAAATTTAAAAAAATTTTCCGGTTCCAGTACCCTGTCACTTGGGGCAGCTAATCCGAAGTAGTATCGGATTTTTAAAAATCTTTGAGCGATTTTAATGTCATAAGGAATGGATTTTTCTGAAAAACTAATCCCATAGTTAAAATTTGACCTCGCATGAGAATATCGAAAATCAAATTATATATCTAAATTTTTGGGAAATTTTTGATCCTCTGATGTCACTTTTAAAAAATTAGTCTGAAGACAAAAAATTTTTTGACCACACATTTGTCCACCTTTTACTTACAGCAAAATTTGTCATGTGTCATCGAAAAAAATATTTAGTTTAGCATGCAATTGACACCCAAGACAGCAACTTTTCGGCGTTCAAAAAAATTCATCCGAGCTTCGGGATCATATTGACTTTTCAAGATTAAATTACGAGACAATTTTGAACGAAAAACATCCCTTAATTTGTATTCTTGGTAGGGTATCGAAAAATTAGTTGGTTCAAAAAATTTCATCGGAATTTTTTGGATGAAATGAAAAATGGCATAGACAAGAACGGGATAGAGATTTTTGATCAAATATCCTCTGATGCCACTTTTAAAAAATTAGTCTCAAAACACAATTTTTTGACCACTCATTTGGTTCACTTTTCACCTACAACAAAATTTGTCATGTGTCATCGAAAAAAATATCTAGTTTAGCATTGTTAATTGACTCTCAAGACAGCAATTTTTCGGCGTTCAAAAAATTCATCCGAGCTTCGGGATCATATTGGCTTTTCAAGATTAAATTACGAGACTTTTTTGAACGAAAAACATCCCTTAATTTGTATTCTTGATAGCGTATCAAAAAATTAGTTGGCTCAAAAAAATTTATCGGAATTTTTTGGATGAAATGAAAAATTGGAGTAGGAGGCGGCAATTGGTATGCAAAGGATTAATGTGAGTTTTTTTCAGGGAAAAAATGTGTGTATTGAAGCGAAAATATGCTAATACAGGATCAGGGATATTTTTTAAGATCCGGCAATGTGCGCAATCGACTTCTCGCCTAAAAACCCCATATAGAGATATTTTATTGAAAAAAACTTGAAAATTTTTGAAAAAAAATCATCCAAAAATCGCAAAAATTCTATTTTTTGGACACCCTGTAAAATATGTTATTTCTATCATGTTTTAAAATCGCATATGATTAGTATCTTTTTCGTTATGATTAAAGAAAAAATTTTCTAACTTAGTTATCATAACGCGAAAGATATTATTTTTGATATCTTTCAAATTATGATACAATATCATATTTTGTAATTGCTTAAGTTAAGCTATTTCAAATTATGATAAAACTACTATAATCTGAAAGATAATATTCTTGATATCTTTTAAGTTATGATAGAATTATCATATTTTGTAATTGCCCAAGTTAAGCTAATTCAAATTATGATAAAACTACTATAATTGGAAAGATACTAAAAATAATAACTTTTGAGTTATAGTACAGGGTTGACAAAAAATCGTACTTTTGCGTTTTTTGGTGAAAAATTTTCAAAATTTTTTTCCAAAAATCATCTATAAGGGCTATTTCATGCGATTTTTGAAAAAAAATTTCCATAAATTCCGTATTCTATGACGAGTAAGTTGTTTATATCTTACTTTTCTCAAACGATGCATGCCCAATTAAGTAACATTTAAATTATTAATAAATTTAAAACTTGACAGCATTTGATGAATGTTCAAGCTTGTTGAGCTAATGAATTAGACATGAATAGATTTGTTCTTCCTCCTATTCACTTTGTGAAAAGCAGTATAAATGATGGTTCCGCGTTCCAAATTATTTTTGACCAGCTGTTAAATGTTGATGTACTTTAGTTTTATAGACCAAAAATTGTGAAAAACATTTCTATGGAGTTTTGTAGACTGTGGTGTAGAATAGAAAAGGCCCTCATCCCGAAAACGAAAAATACGAACGGGAGAGGATTACTATTCTCGCCTTACCCTATAACCGCTGCCAGCCTCCCGAGACTTCGTCAGTATTGTTATTCCTATAGTTAGGATTTTTGCTTTTACATCATTATATTTGCCATATTGTCAGAACTGATGTTCTTTACATCTTCCTATTAATACATCCTATAATTTCATAGTCTAATTTCATCCAAAAATAGTCACTATATTGTTATCTATGATTATTAATACAGGGTACCCCAAAAAGGGTCATTTTGTAATTTTTTTCAAAAATTTTCAAGTTTTTTAATTTTCACTGAAATAACCTTATAGGGGGTTCTATGCTAGAAATCGATTGCGGAAATTGCTGGACCTTGAAAACCCTCCCCTGATTAAGGGAAAGTTCTATACGAGAAATTGATTGTGCGCATTGCTGGACCTTGAAAACCCTTTCCCTGATGGGATAAGATGTAAGTTACAAAAATTTTTAACTAGTTAAAATAAAATTTGTAATGTAACTTGTAACTCGAATTTATAATTTTACTTGCAGATTACTGAATTATGATATATTTCGCGTCTTTGTTATCATAACGCAAAATATACTATTTATTATATCTTACAAATTATGATAGAAATATCATAACTTATAATTGCAAAATTGAAGTTATTTTGGGTTATGATAAAACTATCATAAGCTAAAAGATACTGAAATTAATATCTTTTGCATTATAGTAACGCAGCATGTAACATGTTGTAAAAAAGATGCATCATGTTTTGTTTTTCTCAACACTTTTAAGTTTAAAAATAATTTGCTGTCTTACTATCTAAAAATAATTTGTTTGCCTTATATCAAGAATAAAACTTTTGATCTTTGAACAACTTATCGCTTTACTTCCCGGTTCCTCCCATCATTCTCGTGTCAGCCTAATTTTTTGCGCTAATTTTTTAGTGGTCAATTTTAATTTGATTGCATTCTATCAACGAATTCCCAAAATCATACATATAGCCAAACAAACAACATGTTCATCGTTCCAGCATCAAGTCTTCTTCTTTTTCCCTCAACCAAGAAGACCAATGCAACATTTAAGTGTGAATTGAATTTTCTCTATTAAGACGGAGATAGGCTTCTTCTCCCAGAGTTTTTGTGCTTGTCGTAAAAGACTTTGGTTATAGCTCTATGCCTTATTTTTCAATTTCCGACCGACTATTCCATTAGTGGCAGGCGTCGGCTTAAGCGGTATTCTGGCGGTTTTCTTAGTAAGCTCTCTTGTAGCAAAATAATGATGTTGCTAGTTTCTTCTTTTTACGTAAGTGCTCATTTTTTGAAAATTTCACATTTTTTGGTGGCAGACTAGAAACATAGACGGTCCATTAAAGTCTTAAGATTAATACTTGAATCTCGATGAATTTTTTCCGTTTTACTCATTTCGAGTCTGGATGATCGAGCATAAACTAACGCCTACTCTTCATTTATATATGTTTTACTTATGTCTATCTAATTTTTCCGGTTTTGACTAATGCCACTTCTGAATGATAAGATCATGAAAGAATGCTTAATTCTTAATTGGTCGATTTATAGTCTTATAAATGAAAGCGAAATTTCATTTTTGAGAAAATGCGGGTATATCTCTATTTTAAGATCGTTGGTTGAACTATACTCAACTTTGTATCTTTCTGTTAGGCTGCTCGCTAGTTGTCTCGAAATGATTTCGAGACTCTAAATGTCTCGAAATAGTCTCGAACTAGTCTCGAATTAAATAAATCGCGTTCGAGACTATTTCGAGACATTTAGAGTCTCGAATTATCCGTCTAGAAAAACCTAAGAATCGACGGTTGTCTCATAAAAATCCAAAAATGTTTGATTTTCGCTTTAATACACCGATTCATTCCCTGAATCAGGGTCAAGGAAGCGTTTTCAATGTTTGGGAATGCGCGCAATCGATTCGCCGCATGAAATTACTCCTATATAGGCTGTTTGGCAAAAAAGTTTTCGACAGAGAATGACCTATTATCCTTTAAAAAAATGAGCAAGACTTTCCGAACCACCCAATACATGTAATTCGAGACGTTTAGAGGCGCATTTAGAGTCTCGAAATCATTTCGAGACAATTAGCGGGCAGCCTTATAGTCGACGTCAATCCCCATTGTTTCTACGGATGCGCGATTGCGAAAACTACAAGTTTGAATTCGCGGTTTATTGAAACGAATTGCCTGCATGCTTCCAAGTGCTTGTATTGTAATCGTAATCGGGGAAAAATCGATGGTAGAAATCGTGTTTTTGCCTATGATTTTTTTGTTGTAGATCGATTGTACTCACGAAGAGCTTCAAAATAAGTGGTTGAAGTTCATATAATGGATACTGGGAAGTGTGTTAAAAAATTCGAGTCAAAAAAGTTATCGAAAAATGGCATGATTTTTATATGAATTTCAACCATTCTGGAGCTCTTTGTTCATTTTGGATCTTTTCGTGAGTACAATCAATCTGAAACAAAAATCATAGACAAAAACACGATTTCTTCCATCGATTTTTCCCCGATTACTATACAATCACTTGGCAGCATTCAGACAATTCGTGTCAATAAAAAAGACCGATAAATCCGCGAGACCGGCCCATGACATCCCTAAATACAACACATCCACCACTTGTATGTAAACGTGATTTAAAAAACAACTTGAAAATTTTTGAGGAAAAAATCACAAAATTTTTTTTAATCACCCTGTATGAATCTAATTTATAAGAAGTTTAACAAGAAAATGAATCACTTTCGACGGCATAAAACTTTTTCGTAGAAAGATAAATTACGGGTTTCTTGACGGTTATTATCTCGTCCTCGTGACGAAGAAAACCTTAATCCACCAAGTTTTTTGATCTCCAATTTGTTATGCATTTTTATGCCGATTCCTATATTTATGGGCTTAATAAAAAACTATACCCTTTCTTAATTAAATTTTAAACTAATCCACGCAACTAGTAGACGTAAAAACAACATTATCTAGTCAAATTTTCCAACTCAAATTTCTATTTCTAAAAGTATGCACTTTAGTCAAATTTTTTCAAAAAAATGTCCTGTATAGATTTTTAAGCAAACAAAAAATGTCTAGAATATAAGGTATACCGTTCACTACACGTATACAAACCTTCGAATTTCGGGGGGGGGGTCGCCCACAACCCGCCAAAATGAGCCTCGCCCGCAAAAACTTGCGGTCGAGACTCATTTTGCCTACGGGTTGCGGGCGATCCGCAAATTTTTGTGGGCGGACGCAAAATTAAAAAATAGTTAATTATATCTTTTTTTAATTTTTTAAAAACCAAGGTGATTTTTGAAAAATTCGAAAAAAATTGCCTTGATCCCCTTATGTTTTTGCCAAAAATTTTGTAAAATTTTCGAAAAACATAAGGGAGGACTAAGGTGATTTTTGAACAAATAAAAAAAATCACCTTGATCCCCCTTATGCTTTCGGGGGGTGTTTTTACACTGTGCCGTGCACCATATGTTTTTTATGTATCTGTTTTTTATTCGTTTACGAGCGAGTTTCATATTATAACAATTATTTAATCTCTTTTTTTATAGAAAGAAATATTAAAAACGAAAATACATACAATTTTGGCACTATATTTTTGCGCTGATGGATTCGGAAAATGATACCTCCCTGTCGGAGGTAGCAGCTTCACAAGATCCGGGAAATTCTGGGCCAAGGCCAACTTCATGCTCCGATTTGAGGCTATTATTCAAGAAGATAAATAATTATTTTAGAGATGAAGAAATACTTCCATCAACAGAATATTCGACTCCTGAGGTAATGCATTTTTGTTTGTTCAATATGTAGGCGCGGATTCGATCCCGCCATGGGTCAAATCTTTTTGCTATGTCCAAAATTGATCAAAAATTTTACATAAGGGTATTTTTATGCAAGAAACACGAATCTGATGTTATTTTTTCGTAAAAAATTCTGCAAAAACTAGAAAAATTAATTTTTGTCCCATTTTGCTCATATTTGATTTTATAAACCAAAAATTTCACTCACATACTCTATTTTTATAATTAATCTTTCATTTTTAGCTCGGCTACATCATAACAATGGCATATGCCTTTGTCATAATAGTCGGTGCCATTGGAAACATGCTCACAGTAATTTCGGTGATTCGTAATCCTCAGATGAGAACAACCAGAAATTTCTTCATTGTAAATCTAGCCCTATCAGATTTTTTGATATGTACCATAACTGCTCCGACTACATTGTACACTGTTTTGCATATGTTTTGGCCATTCGGCTCAGCATTATGTAAAATTGCGGGTTCATTACAAGGCTTTAATGTATTTTTATCGACTTTTTCTATCACTGCGATAGCGTTGGATAGGTAAAGGGATTTTTTAGGACGTATCCATAAAAATTTGAATGTTTTAGGTATGTACTGGTGATATTCCCAACGAAAAGAGATAGGCAGAAAACTTTGTCGTTGGTATTTTTTACCTCAATATGGATGATTGCATTGCTCTTAGCTCTACCTCTATTTTATTCTTCGGATATTGGTGTACTCTTTGACGATAATAAATGTGGGATATTGTTGACTATATGTCACGAACAGAATAACAGGTGGCAAGAGGTATAAATTTTAAAAAAAGTATATTATAGCTAGCAGAAGCTCATATCAAACCATAACCGTTTAATTTTTGAAAAACATGCCACAAGATTGGCTATCATAATTCAAAAGATACTCGTTTTGATATCTTTTCAAATATGATAATTTTATCATAATTTTTAATCGCCTAAATTAAGCTATTTCAAATTATGATAAAACTACTATAATCTGAAAGATACTCTTTTTGACATCTTTCCAATTATGATAATTTTATCATAATTTCTAATCGCCTAAATTAAGCTATTTCAAATTATGATAAAAATACCATAATCCGAAAGATACTCAACTTTGTATCTTTTCCGTTATGATAAGAAAAATATGTGTCATTTTTCAAAAGATGTGACATGTTTTGCTAATTTTGTGTTTATAACAAAAATTTATTTGTGTGAAAATGAACAAATTATATCAAGAAGGGTTTTGAGATGTCGAATACAACTTTTTTCAGAGTAGCAAACACATCTTTTTCTTAACATAACGGAAAAGTTACAAAGTTGAGTATATTTCAGATTATAGTAGTTTTATCATAATCTACAATAACTTAATTTAAGCGATTAAAAATTATAGTAAAATTATCATAATTGAAAAGATATCAAAAAGAGTATCTTTTGAATTATGATAGCCAATTTTGTGGCATGTTTTTATTTTAAAAAATATGAGACTCCCAAATTTTTGTATGCACATCAAATTTTGTACCACTCCTCCCATTAAAGCATAGCTGTTACTTTTTTTACCATTATACCAATTTTTAAACTTTCAGCTACCTATAAGCAAAGAAGCATATACTCTAGCTGTACTTATAACACAATATGCTATGCCATTAGCCTCGATAGCTTTTGCCTACTCTCGAATAGCCTTTCGAATGAGGTTGCGTTTTGCTGCAAGAAATTCTTGTGTACCTCAAAATCTTCGCAATGATTCCTTCAATAAACGGAGAAGGTAGGGATATCTACCCCTCTCACAAACAATTTTAACTCAACATTTTTTAGATCAGTAGTAGAACGCCAGAGAAGAACAAACTTTTTATTGGTGTGTATAGTAGTGGTGTTTGCAATAGCTTGGCTACCACTAAATGTGTTTCATATGGTGAATACGTTTGGGCTGGTGAAATTTTCGGTGACTTCGTTTGCATTCTGTCATGTGGTGGCAATGACGTCGGCGTGCTTTAATCCTATTAGCTATGCGTTTTTCAATCAGAATTTCCGACAAGAATTTATTGATATTTTTGAGAAGATGAAGTTGATGTAAGAAAAAAATAGAGACACCTACGGCCATGCCTGGACAGAGGGGGACCATGGTCTATATTTTCCAAAAATTTTCGAGGCATAAAAGGGTAGCTTCGAAAATTTGGATAACCCCCTCCCTAGTGGGCGACCAAAAAATCGCAAGAATTAAAAATTTTGACGAAAAATAGATAAAAATTTCAAAAGATATAATTTGAAATCTGTGTATTACAACGAAAACATGTGCGCGCATATTTCTACAGAAAAGTTTAGGTAGGCTTAGGTTAGGCTTGGCCTGCGTCTTAGCTCCGAAGTTTAGACTTTCAAAAACGCTTTCAAAAATGATTTGCTCTATCATCATCCTCCCATACCACATTATCTATATCATAAGATAACGATTTTTTCATTTTCAGATGGCTTTATCAAAAACTCCGTGGCAATCTCACCAAATGCTACCCAGAAAAGAAGAAACTTCAATCCAATGGTGCCTGTCTTGGCGCTCAACCCAATAGTAGCGAAGCTTTAGAAACTGTTAGACCCGAAACAAAGCTCCTCGAAACGATTCATGCTGACCAAGCCACCGACGTCGATATAATCCCATTTAGCCATGTTAACGGTCTAATAACACTAACAAGCCCTGTGACAGATCTTTGATTTTTTTGCTATGTTTCTAGAACGCTCCCTTTGGTTTCTCTCTTCAAAAATCTTATGACGCACAAAGGTCACCCCACACAAACTCACAAACGTTCTTTGATTATCATTTTTTAAATACTGATCATCGTAGAGCGCCGACCCAGCCCGGGCCGGGCTGTCTGTCTCGCTTAATGTTTTTATGTATGTTCTCTCAGCAATTTAGAGTGCATGCATCCCTATGTATTCTAATATTTGTGTTCTGTATGTATTTAAGTAGAAAAAACGGGTATTTCGTTGAAATGCTTACGTTTCAGATTAGGTAGATTTTTTGAGAAGGAGAAAAAAACTTGTTGATAAGCATTTCGAGAAGAAAAATCGATTCGTTTCTTTATTATACTTTTTTTGGTGTCGGACATAACTTTATTTATATATAAACATTTCTATCAATTGTTGTTATTATTATGGAAAACAACCAGTATTGAATATTAAAGTTTAGAGAAAAAAGTAAATAAAAAAGTTGAAACTTTATCCGAAAATTCAACTTTGGTTAGTAAATCAAAATTTCATCAAAAAAATTTGTTCGAAAATTCAGATTTGATTAAAAAAGAAATTTTTTTCAAATCATTATCATAATATAAAAGATACTATTTTTGATATCTTTCAAGTTATGATAGAATTATCATATTTTGTAATTGCCTAAGTTAAGCTATTTTAAATTATGATAAAACTGCTATAATCTAGAAGATACTATTTGTGATATCTTTTGGGTTATGATAATAAAACATGTGACATGTTTTCAACAAAAAATGGATTGAAAATGTTGGGCAATACCAANGTGCAAAAAAAATCAAATGAAAAGCAAAGTTTAGGCCGTATAAAATGACTTTAAAAAACGGGAGATAATTATGCATCAACCCAATATTTTTAATATCTTTCAAGTTATGATAGAATTATCATATTTTGTAATTGCGTAAATTCGATATTTTGTGTTATGATAAAACTACTATAACCTAAAATCAACTAAAAATAGTATCTTTTGGGTTATGATAATAAAACATGTGACATGTTTTCAACAAAAAATGGATTGAAAATGTTGGGCAATACCAATTTTGGTCGTTTCCAGAGTAAAACTAAAAATTTCATCCCCGGACAAGCCAAAAAAGTCTTATTTAAAGGGGAGGGCCAATTGAGGCGAGTTATCAAAAAAAATTTTTCAGAATTTTTTCGACACGTAAAAAATGTTCAAAACGATGAAAAAAACTGTTTTCAAGGAAAAATCGAAAAAAAATTTTTGGCCATTTTTAGGTGTTTTTTGACCTTGAAACTTGGTGCAAAAAAGGCCAAAAACATTCAAAAAATTTTTTTTTTGATTTTACTCGAAAACAGTATTTTTTCATCCTTACGAACATTTTTTACACTTGTCGAAAAAATTTTGAAAAAATTTTTTTTTGAGATAACTCGCCTCAATCTGCCCTCCCCCAAGGTCTTATTTAAAATTTTGATTTCTATACCAAAAAGGAGTAGATGGAATATGAGCACATAAGAAATTTTTTAATCAAAAAAGCTCGAAAATTATGAATGGGAATTTTTTACATATAACTTATTAGAATTACAAAAAAACTTGGCTTCAATCTTATAAAGGCAACTATATAATAGATAGGAAAGGGTCTAACAAAACTACAAAGAACTACCCAAAAGCAAGAGTGCACAACTACAACAAATCACAGATAAACAACTACTACGCTTGTTTTCACATACATCAACTAACATTAGATCTTCACCAGTCGCGTAACAATTTGCATATATACCAACAGTCTAATATTAGATTGTGTATAAGTACTAACTCGTTAGAAAAAGAAGACAAATACTAATGACTGACGATACTCCTGAGTATAGAAAAATTAAATATAACAATATGGAAAAATCACCGTTTTGGGGTAAAGTTAAAAACGGGAAGCCAAGAAAAGGAGAAAGTTCTAGTATGATTGAGGCACCCCAAAAATACAAAATTCACCAAAATCACCATTTTTTTCACCAAAAATTGCCATTTTCTGAGTATTTTCAGAATAAAAATTGCCGTTTTAAGCTAAAAACGATCAGAAAATTACGATTTTTGGTGAAAAACTAAAAATTTTTTGATGGGTACCTGAAACCATACCAAGGAGTCAAAACTACATTTAAAATACCCTTTATACAAACATAAATTAAATTTAACGTGGAGATGGCGGCGTTTTCGGCTGTTTATCAGCTTTGGCTAACTCTTCTGGTGGTAATGGCAGCTTGATTTCGTCATCTTTCAACGTGTCATCTTTTAAAATTTCCTCATTTTTTAGCTTGATCTCCTCGGTTGGTTTCTCATCCACACCCAAGTTCGGCGACGCTCTCATCGGGGCCAAAAGTTTTGCGATTTTTTCCTGCTCGGTCATTTTTTCGAGCTCTTCAAGAATGTCTTCTTTCTTGAGCATTTCGATGATACTGGTCATTTGTTGTGGGGTTATTTCGATATCTGGTTGTTGGGAAAGAAGTTCAAGCACCTGAAATTTACATATTTAGACGGAGTATAAAAAGTAATCAAACCTCAAGCACAAGACCAGCTTCAACTTTTCCATCGGTGTCGGTGTCCATCGCTTTTAAGACCTCCTCAAGCTTCTTCTTTTTGGTCTCATCGGTGACTTTTTGTAGCTTTTGTAAAGTGTACAAAAGATCGCTAACATAGACCAAACGCTCCCTAAATTAAAAATAGTTGCTTAATCAGACTTGGATAAGAAGACAGTCTACTTCTTTCAAAAATTGAATTTTCGCCAAAAAATGAAAATTTTTAAATTTTCATAAGTATTCGAAAAAAACGTATGCTGATCAAAATTTCAAAGAAAACAAAAATCTAAATAAAAAATACGAGTGAAACATCTTTTGATAAAATGTCATTTTTTTATTATCATAACTTAAAAGATACTCTTTTTGATATCTTTCAAGTTATGATAGAATTATCATATTTTGTAATTGCTTAGATTAAGCTATTTCAAATTATGATAAAACTACTATAATCTAAAATATATTAAAATTAGTATCTTTTCAGTTATGATATCAAAACATGTTACATGTTTTCAAAAGATATTACATGTTTTGTTAGTATTACAGATGTAAAGCAAAATTTTTTGATTATATGATGAATATTTTGGCATTTTTACGTTTTTTTGTATATTTTCCAACGATTTTTATGGCACATACTTTTTCTGTTCAGCCGATTTTTGCACAGCTGGATCGGCAATAGTTTCTTTAATATTTCTCCTTTCATTCTCTAGCTTTGCCACCAGTCCGTCGATGCCGGAAATCATCGAATTGACACGAGATCTCAGTCTTTGTGCTCCCTTGGGTTCTTGGAACTCATCAACCATGCTACCCAACGCGATGAGATCCTAAAAGTTATTAATTTAAAAAGTTGTTTTACTAAGATGGACTGACAAGTTTTTTCATGATTTTTACAAAATCTTGAAAAAATCCGGATTTTTCAAGATTTACGGCAAAATCTAGATTTTTTGGGCAAAATCCCCATTTTCACAAACCTCAGTGTGCTCGATAAACTTCTCCTTGATCTCCGCTACATCGTGTTTGGCCTCCTGTAGCGGACTACCGTGCAAGGCATCTTCAAGCGAAGATAATAGTTTTTTGTCGACAATCTCTGGTAATTTCGCTTCCTTGACTTTGACGATTGTTTCTAGAACATTCTCAACTGGAGTGACGATTTCTTTCGCGACTTGTGGAGTAATTTTGTGGGCGTCAACAAGATCCGAAGCGTGTTCCTAAAAGTGGTTTGAAAAATAAAATTTGTCTATCCTACTCGAATAGCATGTGCTTTCGATTCCACCGTTTCCAGAGATTTCTCCAAAGTTTTTATCTCTATTTCTTTCTCAACCCTAGCCGTTTCAGATTCAACTTTTTCCTTTTCTTTCTTAGCCGTGGCGATTTTCTTAGCCAACTTTCTTTCCTCAGCAAGATTTTGTTCAATCGATTGTAAAAGTTCAAGACGTTCTTTGTAGTCAATTTGTCCGCCTTCGATTTCGGTTAACTTTTGGCGGGTTTGCTCGGCAAGGCCTTCGGGTAATTGAGCCAAAANTCAGCAAGATTTTGTTCAATCGATTGTAAAAGTTCAAGACGTTCTTTGTAGTCAATTTGTCCGCCTTCGATTTCGGTTAACTTTTGGCGGGTTTGCTCGGCAAGGCCTTCGGGTAATTGAGCCAAAATCGCTTTCATCTTATCAGCAAAGGAGATATTTTCTGGTAGATAGAAAACACGAGAGAGTAGCAACATAGATGGTGGAATCTTGTCATCCAATGACATTTCAAGCCATTGTTTGAGCTGCATGCGGAGTCTTTCTTCAGAAACACCATAGGCACGCATGCCACGAGCTCTGCATGCTTCTTGTAGTTCTACGGTGGGGAGAGTTTCTACACCACCTTCTTCGGCTATGAGCTGAAAAAAAGTTTTTGAAAAATTTTTTGAGCGCAAAGGGAATCGAACCCTTGCTAGTGCCGATGATGCCGAACTCCTTGGCAGCGCACCGGACCACTACACCATAATGACCACTGAATTTCATATCACTAATTACGAACGTGAAGTAGTGCTTACCCGATCATCCGCTCGCAATTCACGCAATTTCATTTGTAGTTGAAACCGTAGGATTTCGGGAGTACCAAGGGGTTGAATACCCAAGACTCGGCACAAGGCACGAAGTTGACTCATGCCAAGGTTATCTAGGGTAAGTTCGTCTTCGAAAAGTTTCGCAAATTTGAGAATGTCTTCGGTTTGTACGTAGGAGCCTTCAGTTCGGACCTTTTTCACGAATTCCGCAAATTCTGCCGCTTTCGAATCCTTGATCGCCTGTTTGTCCGTCTTTCTCAACATTGGCATTTCTTCTAATGAATCTTGCAAAAATCTTGCCATTTCTAGCTTCGCTTTTAATAACTTTCGGATTTTTTCATCCTAAATTTGAATTTGATCCTAGTTACATCCTATCTGCTTACTTTCTTAGAGGCATCCTCGAAAGTACTTGGCAAAGCACCCGGGAAGAATTTCAAATAAAAAGGCAATAGAAATTCCATAAAAGGCACGATGATAAAGACCATAAATGGAACAAAGCGGAAAATATCCGCCGCGGACCGGACTAGTTGTTGCCGTTCTCGCCGAGTTANTAAAAAGGCAATAGAAATTCCATAAAAGGCACGATGATAAAGACCATAAATGGAACAAAGCGGAAAATATCCGCCGCGGACCGGACTAGTTGTTGTCGTTCTCGCCGAGTTATTGTATGACCTCGCATTAGCCGCACAAGATATTTGAAGCTAACACGGACTTCCAAAACAAGCAAGCGGAATCCATGCCAGTAATGTATCAATTCATTTTTTATACGAGTCACAAGCGGAGGTTTTATTTTTGCGAGTTGACCTGGTGCCTGAAAATTTTATTTATCAATATAGCTCGCTAATAGAGTTTATCAACCAACATAGACACAACCATTACTGAAGAAATACGTTGTTTGAGAAGAAATCAGTGCGATACCAAGACTTTTGTGCAGTTGCACAAAAACCACACCCAGATAGTTTCTAATAAATCAACAAAAACGGAAAAATTCAGGAACCGAAGCAACATACACTCTGAAAATCAGCCGGGCCGTCCAATTGGCATCAACTGCCATCGGTACGACTAGTGTTGCTCAAACGGAATATTAGACAAACCTTCTCACCAGTTCGAACTTAGCATTCACTGATTTCTTTTAAAAAACGGAAATTTCTTCAGTAAGTCAATGTTTGTGTCGTATATTGGTTGCCCAACTATACTAACTAACCAATTCTTGTTGTCGCTTATCCTCCTCATACTGTCGTTTCAAATCATCTTGCAGCATTTTGAGCGTTTGCTCCACCTTACTCAACTTGTCATTTGACACATGCCGATATGCTATCAGCAACCCCACATACGAATTTTCATGTCTTGGCAATCTATGAAGTCTAAAAAGGCATTTTTTACAAAAAAAAATTAATCTATACCTTTTCAAATGCCCAAAACTTTTACAAACCGGCCGGCAACGTGACAGCATATTTACTATTTATCAACAAAAGCACTCCGACAAACAAGTGAATTTCCAAACAACAAAAATAGTAAGCAATCCAGGTTCTCTACCCAGATGAGTTGATAAGCTAAAAATAAGAAACAGTAGAAGACATTACGAAATGAAAATAAAAGCAAAAAGGTAGAAGAAAATGATGGCCAATTCACGACCGAAAGTTCGATGACGGAAGAATGTAAAAAGATTGCACTTGAACGGGCCGGCCCGAATAGAACGGGAGAGAACACAATTAAAATAGAGACACAATGCAACAAAAAACATGAAGAATTGAACGAAATGACATTTCAGGGAAGTCGTTGGGTTAATCGGAAAATTTGAGTGGGAAATGAGGGGTTCAAAAACAACTGATCGTTTAAAAGTTTACCGATCGATTAAAATTTATACTTTTAAGACACCCTATCTGTAAGATTCAACTTTTAATCATTATAAAGGGGATCTAGAAAAAAGTGTTTCAAAATTTTTTGTTTCAAAAAATTTTTTAATGCATAGGCATTAAATGGCAAAAATGAAAGACTTTTGGCGCGAAAATTAAGCATCTTAGGGACATCTAGATATTACGTAATCATGTTGGGGGGGGGGGGGGGGTCGGCCCTCCTCATAAAAATTTGATTACATTAGTGCATTTTTGATGATTACGTTGGAGGAGGGTGGGGTAAACCACCAAAAAGTTAATTACGTACTATCTGGATGACTCCCTTTTAGATACAAGGTACCAAATTTTTGAATTTTTGTCAAAAATTTCCCCTTTTTCTAATGCACATAACTTGGCGAGGTTAAATCCAAATTTGATGATCTTGATCTTATTTGATTCCTTGAAACATGAGCTAAAAATATTATCTAGATGCCTTTATTATAAGCCTTTAAGAAAAATTTTAAAAATTGAAAACAAGCAAAAAACCCCGAGTTTTCTGAAGTTTTTGCGACTTTTTGCTTCAATACACGATATGCCTTCCCTGTATCAGGGAAGCATTTTTCGCTTCGAAAATGTCAAATTCGGATTCCCCGCATGTTTTTACCCATAAAGAGGTCATTTCCAGTAAAAAATTTTGAAAATTTTTTCACGTGAGTGCCTCCCCCTATTGTGTAGCCAGGGGTGCCAGATGAAATTTTCAAAAAAAGCATCAAACCCTTTAAAAAGAAGCAAAAATAAAGCAATGGCCCTCGAAAAAAGCTTTCTTTGGTTCCTTTATGTAGTTTTTTCGAAAATTTTTTTGTTAAAATATTTATGTTTTTTGCAAAAATATCGCAACAGGGAAATTTTGTTGAAAATGGTAAATTTGAAATGGCTGAAAATTTTTTTGAAAATTACGATTTTTGATGTAAAAGAATAGAAAATTGGGCATTTTTGGTGAAAAACCATAATGGGGGACCATTATGATTTTGAACAAAAATTTTGGGCAAAGAATAAAGGGGTACCATTAGGAAAAGCTTTGTTTTATTTCCTATCTCAATTTAAAGCAAAAGGGTCTAAAAAAAGCAAAATGCTTTAAAAAAAGCGAACATGGAAGCCCCATGTGTAGTATTGTCTATTACTTTATTATTGTGTAGTACTTGATTAATAATAAAGATGTTAATCAATCATTTTAATGGAAAATAAATGTATTTTTTGTTGTTTGGCAAATTGTTTTAGACTACGTAAAAAGTCTAAACCAGTTTCTATCCTTTAAAAACTATAAATAAGCGTCACATGCCTCTTTGAACCTAAGATTTGTAAAAATGAATTTAACTGTCTATTTTCTTATTTTATTATCCGCATATTGTACTAACGCTCAATTGTTTCCATTCTTTAATCTATTTCAACCGCAGCAACAAGGAGGAGGTTTACCACCAGTACAAAGAGTTGGCCAACCACCNGTCTACTTTCTTATTTTATTATCCGCATATTGTACTAACGCTCAATTGTTTCCATTCTTTAATCTATTTCAACCGCAGCAACAAGGAGGAGGTTTACCACCAGTACAAAGAGTTGGCCAACCACCTAATGGGAAACTACGTGCTTGTTGTGCCCGATTAAATCAAGCAGATGGAGAGTGTAAAGCAAGATTTTGTAATTTTGATGCGCTCAGCTCAAATAATGTAATACTTCTGTTTAACAAATATGAACAAGAGTGTAACTAAAGAGGAGTCTACTAGATTGTGTCCCCTCATCCGAAATACTAATTTTACAGGGTCCCCAAAAAATGGCAATTTTTTCAATTTTCATTAAAATAACTCTCTATACATAAAATTACCCCCATATGGGTCATTTTCAGTTTCCCAGTCCCAAAAAAATTTTTCAGGCTCAAAAATCACAAAAATGTTTTTTTACGCACTCTGTAGTAAAAAATGGTACTTTAAACCTACGCCTTGATACCGACTCTACCTTCAAATTTAGGTGTTAACCTTCTTATCGACTTGTCAAGCTCGCGGACCTACTGTAGGACAAATGTGGGATTGTGCTTCATCGAGAGCCGATCATACAGGATGTTGTCAAAATCTAGGAGTTCAACCAGGATGTATGGCTTATTGCCAAACAACAAATGGTGTACCCACCGATGTGACACAATATCTATTCTGTCTAAATGATTTTAACAAGATTCGTCAATGCTTTATGCATTATCTTGAAAATCATCCGAATATTAATGGACAGTTTTAATTAAAATAAAATATTTTATTTTAACCAAATTTAAACGATCAGTCCACTCGGAAAAACACTATGAAAAAATTATATATTCAGGAAGTTCGTGAAAAATGGAGCATTTTTTNAATGGACAGTTTTAATTAAAATAAAATATTTTATTTTAACCAAATTTAAACGATCAGTCCACTCGGAAAAACACTATGAAAAAATTATATATTCAGGAAGTTCTATGAAATCACATGGCCGAGTGGTTAGTGTACAAGGAATGCAATTATAGATCGCGGGTTCGAACCCCGGCCCGAAATTAAAGTTTTCCGATTTTTATGAAACTGTTTTCATATGCCAATTTTTGGTCATAGATATTATCCTGTTAATATTTTTCATATATAGACGGTTTGACATGTTTGGCTCTATTCAATCCCTACGACGACCATAAGTTTTTGTCTTTTTTAAAAGCCCTTCAAATCACCTAATTTTTTGTACACGAGGTTTTTCGACATGGGGAACTCGAATTTGGAAGAATTTTCCAATCTTAGTCACTGGAAGTAACCACTGTATCCCTTTTTCACGAGAATGCGTGAAAAAAGTTGGCGCTCCGTGGAAAAGAATTTGTGAATAAGCTTGTGAACGATCTCATCCGGTGCTGGCCAGAATGTCGCTTTGTACATGGACGAACTCACCACTCACAAAATCAGGAAAGCGTTGAGCTAAAAAATTTAACTTTTTCTGTAAATCGAATTTTTGTCAAAAAAAGTTTAAAAATTCGGTCAAAAATCACATTTTTTGGCAAAAATGGCCATTTTTTTACACTTTTTGGTGAAAATTTGTCATTGTTATATGCCCGAAACCGTTAAAAATGCACAATAAATCTAAAACTTGAGCAAATAGCGTTTTCTGATGTTGATTGTTAGAAAAATTTTGGATTTTTGGTGAAAAATTTATTGATTTTTTTTGAAAATCAAAATGTTTTGAAAAAAAAAGATTCTTATGTTTTTATTATTTTTCTTAACATCTTTTTTCTTTTTCTTAGTATAGTTGGGGGAGTATTTGTACATGTGTGATGTGACATCTACTGATGTTAGATCTCTATAGATCGAAGATAAAATAATCAATACTAAACAACTAAAAAATAGAATTTTCAACACATACTTTATTGGATAATTGTAACTTGATAATTAACTTAAAAAATCCCCTTTAAAAAATTTTTACAATAAGTATTATAACTTATTGAGCTATACAATTCTGTCCTGGCTTGCAAAAAACTTTTATATAATCAAACAACCAATAAGCTTCAGAATAAGCTGAGGGTTGGTTTCGTGCCACATCAATGCAACCATTTACTCCACCAGGAAATATATAGTTGGCAGCTCCTCCACAAAATGCCATATCCATTACTATTGTATGATTACGGAAATGATCTGATGTACAATTATCTCCCAAAGGAAAATATGCCATCGGCATACCCCAAGTCTCCGGATTTGGGTTCGGACTGTTCTAAACAATCAATTTCAAGTTACTAAATAATATTACATTTACAATGTCCGAAGGGATGTTAGGCTTGACGAAATTCCATCCACGAATAAACTTTCTTTCTGGGTCCCATTCCATGGCAAAAACTCCACCACCGGCTTGATTGAATCCTACGTTATATGTGCCCGGTGGAGCTGCTACACCACAACCCGAATCATGGGTACCATCTTAAAATATTGCGAAAACAGGGTTGGCAAAGAAACTTTTTACTCGAATCACAATCATTTCTTAAATAAAATCCAGTCGAAAATTTCTGAGCATCTGTTGGCATAAAGCAATGTGCTGATGAATTATAACCAGTGTGTAACGTCATTGTATTATAATTCATAAGAGAACTATTAACATAGAAGGTTTCAAAAATATCGATTTCTCCTTCATATGGCCAATAATATCCATATGACCAATATGCCGGCCATAAACCTGGTCCAAGTGGAAGGTGTTCAACGCTAAAGATCCAAAGTCCAGCGCTAAAAGTGTGCTTGCTAGCGATGTTTATAGAATTCCGACCAGTTGTAGAATTTGTAGGGAGAACAGTTGTGTTGTCTACTGCCATATANCTAAAAAAATAGCATTTTGTTCAATTTGCTCTGACATAATAACCATTTAAGCCTGAAAATGAAATTTTTTAAAAGAAAATAAAGTACATTATAGTAAAAATTCAAATTATAGTAGTAAAAAAACTGATAAATTTAAAATTTTTTGTGACGAGCTCATCGAATTGTTCATAAAAAATTTTCATGCAATAAGAATTTTAATGTAAATGCTCAAACGCGTAGCAAAAACATCGGGGGGTGTCATAAAATGGAAATTTCGGGAGGGTGTCATAAAATAGAAGTGTCATAAAATGGAGGTTTGACTGTATATCTAAACATTAAGCTAAAAAAAAGTTTGTACCCACTGCACAAATTAGATCTCTTTTTAGCTTGACTTTGTTTAAAAAATTTCTCTATTTTTTTATCGCTACTGTATAATCGGCAGGTGGATGCCAGTTACAAAGAAATTTCACAAGACCAAATTCTGTGGGAAGGAGTTACAGCGGCTTTTTTACAGGACGCAGTTACAGAAAGCATTTTCAACTACGTGCTTACAGATAGAGTTGTGCATTTGATGTCAATTGACGTCAAATGCACATCCCTATCTGTAAGCACGTAGTTGTAAATGCTTCCTGTAACTGCGCCCCTGTAACTACGTCGTATACTTTTCATATATGTAACTGAAGAGTGTTTATCTGCGTCCCTGTTACTGCACCCCAGTAACATCTCCCTGTAACTGCGCCCTGTAAAAAAGTCGCTGTAACTCCTTCCCACAGAATTTGACCTTGTAAAATTTCTTTGTAACTGGCATCCACCTGCCGTATAATAAAAAAACGCTCAAACAAAGCAGCTTTACTGGGCATACCTTTCCATTCTTGATCCCAATTTGTCCATTCTTTGTCGCAGTATCTTTATCGGTATAATTGACAAAGCATCCACAATCTCTATTTTTTAATTGAAAATAAAAATCGTCGAAAATGTTGCTTGCATTGTAATCAACACTTAATTGATAGATATTTTCACCACTTGGGCTCATAATCACAGATAAAGCCCCAATAGATTTATACAACGGCTGTGTATCACTTTTTAGCCAACAAGTGCCACCATTTGTTGAATTCCAAGTATATGCCAGACAACCAGCTTGTTGTTGACAATGTTGGCAACAAGATGAAGAAGAGCCTGATATGTTAGCTAGCTCGTCTCCATAGATGGCGATATTTGTGTATGAGGTTTGGCATCCGGATTGTCCCGAAGAAGAGTGGGAAAATAAAGCGCAAAATAGAACCAAAAAAGTGATATTCGTCCACATTTGTTCTTATGATTAACTTATTGATCAATTTTTCGAATGATAAGGCTTTATATACTGCTAATTAGCAATAAAACACAACAATGTGATTAACATTCTTTGATAATTGTATGTGAGATCATATGTACTCGAGTAAATAACAATATCAATTATACATTTGTTTCATGTTTTGATAAATACTAAAAAGCTAATTAATCTTTGCGGCTTCTTCCAAAGCAAGTTCAGATTACCAAAACACTTCATTTATTCATACAAAACCAGTTCCCTTTTCGGCGTGGCGACAGTTGAGGACAGGCACTTGAGGATGAGACATTTGATGATGGCTATTTGAGGAATTGACACCTGATGACGGGCACTTGAGGACGGATATTTGAGGATGGGACATTTGAGGACGGAACATTTGAGGATGGGTGTTATTTAGGGCCTAAAAAAACATATCCCACCTTTGTTCCTCAAATCTTCCGTCCTCAAATGTTCCATCCTCAAATGTCTCATCCTCAAGTGCTCGTCTTCAATTATTTCCCCCGGGCTTATACGCACGATTTTACGGTACCTTTGGATCGAGTGAATCGAACCAAAGAATAGTTTATGGAAGAAATGCCAAACGAGAAAGTGCTAATTTTATGGCTTGTCCTGGACCCCCTCTACCCAGGATTGGCAAATACCTTCTCTCTATAACGCGCCAACTACAAGAACAATTAACTGTAACAAGATTTGGCATTTTAATTTTTTATTTCAAATGTAAATAAAACACGCACAAAATTTAAAATTTATTATAAGTTGGTGCAAAAAAAAAATTTTTGTGGTTTTTTGGACCAAATTTCTCAAAAGAACCCTTGGGGGTCATTATAAAAATCGATTGCGCACATTGCTAAATTCTGAAAAAGCTTCTCTGATCTTGAATTCGTCCGATGGTCCAAAAAAGGTTGACACAAAAATCATAAAAAAATTTTTTGCGCCACCCTGTAGATAAAGAAAATATTATAATGTTTGTCAAAAAATTTGCGCGGCATTTGCGTTAATAATATTCTTAACCGATCCTCCCATTGTTCCTGACAAAATTTTTTTCCTCAGGTGTTTATTCATTATTATAAGAATCCATGCGGGAGATAAACACATTAAGTCGATCATAAATCGACTAGCTTCGAACAATCTCACATTAATAATTGGGTAGGAGAAAATTTTGCCAATGAAAAAGCCGAGCTAAAATATTCGTGCCATTCACATAAACGGATTAAAAGTTTTACCTGAATTCCACCATAAGAACATTGATTGATAAACATAATGAACGATAATATAAGCAGCTTCATTTCTGGGCTAAAAAAGATGTATAGAAAAACTATAGAATGAAAATACGTGTTTCCTGAATCAGGGTCATGCAAGATTTTGATGCCTCGCAATTGATCGATTCTCCGATTAGAAAATCCCAGATGATCTTCCGACGATAATGTATTTTCGCTTTAATACTTTTACCACTCTCCTGAATCATTATCAGGAAAGCGATCATGGACGTAAAATTTTGGTCATGCGCGTAAAATCTCAAAAAATTTTGGTGGAGTATTTGCTCATGTGTGGCACTAACCCTTTAACATAGACATTTGATCTTTTTGAACCCAAATTTTGTGAAATATTCTTTCGCTGTTTAACAACCGATATAATCGTTGCAATGTTCAAAATCGCGTTAACAAAAGCCGAGCATAATGACATAATAAATTCGCCTAGGTTAATTTGAATCTAAAAAAGATCAATTCCTATCAAATTTTTTCTTTTTATTATACTTACCCCATATTTATACTCTTCTGCTTGAAGAATAATATAATAACGTTGACCAAAATTTAAAATGTCGCATATGGCCACGGTGTTAAACAATAGTTGCCATGAAAAAGCGATTGGTATGATAAACACTATTGCCAAGCCAATAGGAAACGCTTTTTTCCAAATCTAAATTTTTATTGAGTTTTTTTAAAAGTAGATGGATTTTTACTATGTCCCCGTTGTAAAAAACAATGGTTAAGAATCGATTAAATGACACCAAGACTGTGATTAGCATGTCGGCAAACATCAGGTAGAATGTTAGAAAGTACCACCATGATACTACGAAGCCGGTTCTTGGAATCCAGAGCAGCATAAAATGTAGTGCAGGTGCCACGCCAACATGATCTTTGAGCTGATTGGAGATCCAATAAAACGAGTCCTATGATAACCACGATAGATCATCAAGGTGATTTTAGGACATGGGGTAGTGGCATATTACACACAACAGTGGGGGAGGGGTCCTCTTCATTTATTGGATGAGTGGAGAACAAAAGTAACCATCACAGAAAATCTATTAAAAGAAAAGTATAAAATGTCATACCACAACACTAGCAATAACAAAAACGACGTAGAATGGACTAGAGAATTCCTTCTTTTTCCGATACATGAATAACAAAGTATAAATCCGAATATTCAGCAACAACGATGGTATACCATACACTAATGCTGTTATAGCTGTTATATTATACCATTGACCATCCAAATAATCAATAGTCTGTTCGATAGTTGAGCAAAAGTTACCCACAACAATGAAAGTATCATCACTATCCATTTTTCGCTCCAAGTTTCGATAAGATTATGAAGAGCAAAAATAAATTCTTATTTCATATGCGGAAAAGCACGAAGAAATGGTTCAAAAGTGCACGGAAAACGATGATTCAAAATCACATGGAAAATGACCAGAAAAAACAGCTAACCAAGAATTGAACGTCATTAGGCACTATTCAGTTCATATTAAAATTCAAAAATTGTCCTAACCACCAAGGCGACTCAAACAAAGACGTTCTCTAGCGAGTGGTCAAGAAAGAAGAGCTGTTCAATCTCCTAAAAGTGAAACACGCAGAGCTGGGACACGCATATCGGGATTTAATGGGCCAATTTTCGAGTTAAACAGCGCTGTTACAGCAACAGCGCGCCCGAAACCTTAGTTTGTGATTTTTTGCCTCATTTTTTGAATATCAAATTCAAAGTCAACTGTTAAATCATTTTTATATACGGTTTTTCGCATATGTTAGAGGGACTAAAGCTCTATATTTTCATTTAGAAAATTAAATTTCTAGAATTTTGCTAAGATGTAGAAAATCGACTTTGAAAACTTCAACGTGAAAAATAAAAATGTTCAAATATGCGAATTTCGAAATTTTTTACAGGATTTGTTCAGCTTTTTTTATCAGTTATCACCTGAAAAAAATTCCATCAGAAAATCTTTTCCAAGATATGATCAAAAGTTTAAGGTATGAATGTACGTGAGAAGTACTATAATTTATAAAGAAAAAATTGTTTGACTTCAACATTAAATTATGAGGTTTATTTTTTCTGGCTCATAATTATCCTTGTTCGATTAGAAACCATGACAATCCTTACGTAGCATTTTTACACCATCAATTAAGATGTTTTGATTCATAATATTAACTGATTGATTAAGTTAAGAGACAAAAGTATCTAAAAAATTCGAACCTAGGTGCCAAAAAATTCAATACCCAAAAAATCAGCCATTTTAGTGAACTTTTTGAAAATCGAGTTTTTCACCTCAAATGGGGTCAAAAACTCGAATTAAAAAAAGTAGGATCAAGTTCACTAAAATAGCTGATTTTTTGTACTCGAGGGTTTTTCGACATAAGAAACCCTCGAGAAAAAATGCTAAGTCTTAGAAAAAACGAACCAGTTAGAAAAAACGAGCATTTTCAGCTTTTCAATGACAACAAGAACATCGAAATTGGAATTAACCACCAAGAGATATGTTCCAAATATTAAAGTGTAAAAAACTTCAGGATTTTAGACCCACATGCTTCAGAGGCAAAAAAATATTTTTATGGAAAAGAGATTTGGCCCGGGACTAAGCCTAAGATAAAATAGAGGTGTTATAGATAATTTTTAGGTCCGATCGGAGATCCGTGTCGAAACAAAGTTTTTGACTAGACCCATTTCTTTGAATTTTTGACCCCTCCGGGAACCCAGGTTTTTGCGAAAATCCACATTTTCGATCCCTTTTTCTATTACATGACCCCATACACCCAATGTAAAAGTTGTAGCCCGAGTTCTCAGTTTTCAATGACACCAAGATCATCGCAATTAACCATAAGGAGATATGCTCAAAATACTAAAGTGTAAAAAACCTCCGGAATGCAAAAATTGCCTTGAGGCCAAAATAGGACTTTTTTAAGGTTAACATCATTTCAAACGCACCTTTGTGTTTATTTTGGTCCCAAATTTCATATTCCGAGCTCAGTTTTTCTAGATCCACGAGATCTCCAAAAAGTTTGAACTTTCGAAACATCGTCTCTTAAATTTTTATTTCAAATTTAAATAAAACAATCACAGACAAAATTTAAAATTTATACTCCACCATAAAATAAAGTAAATAGTTGGTGCAAAAATAAGAATTTGTGATTTTTTGGACCACATTTCTCAACCTATAGGAGGGAAGAGATAGAGTGCTTATTAGAAAAATCGATTGCACCAATTGCTAGATCCTGAAAACGCTTCTCTGACTCTGAATTCGCCAGATAGTCCAAAAAAGTTTGACACAAAAAATCTTATTTCTTGCACCACCATATGATAATATGTAGCAAAAAACTGTAAAAAAGGGTGTAGCAAAAAAACGCGAATTTTGCCAATTTTTGAGATCATTATTCGAAAAAATTTTTTTTTCTAAAAACATCATTTCTAGGGGTAAAAATAGCTGAAAAAACGGATTCGTGTTTTTCAGCTATTTTTACCCCTAGAAATGATGTTTTTAGAAAAAAAATTTTTCGAAAAATGATCTCAAAAATTGGCAAAATTCGCGTTTTTTTTTTGCTACACCCTGTATAATGCTTGTCAAAAGTTTGCACAACATTTGCAGTAGTAATATTCTCAACAGATCCTCACATAGTGGGCAAGATTCCTGGCAGAATTCTTTTTCTAAGGTGTTTATTTATTATTACAAGAATCCATGCGGGAGATAGACACATCAAGTCGATTATAAAACGACTAGCTTCGAACAGTCTCAAAAGATTGATAACTGGGATGGAGAAAAATTTGCTAATAAAAAAGCCTAGCTAAAAGTATCTCGCGACATTCACATAAACGGATAAACAAATTTTACTTGAATTCCACCATAAGAACATTGATTGACAAACATAATAAGCGATAATACAAGCAGCTTCATCTCTGGACTAAAAAAAGAAATGTATAGAAAAACTATAGAATGAAAATTCATATTCCCTGAATCAGAGTCATACAAGAAATTTTTGAGCAAAAACATAAAGAAAAAATTCCTCTCTCCTTGGTCACAATCTCCGGTTTTTTAAAACCAAGGAAAATCGAGACCAAGGATTTTCCCCTCATCTCGGTCATAGTGGCATAGGCAAGAGGATAGCAGGGCATGTGAGCCCCTAGTGGGCCAAACTTTAAAAAATCCCTAATCATAAGGGTTATATTTTTGAGAAAAAATTTTGTTGGGTAAGTGCCCTCTAGCCGACCCTTCTCCCTACACCGCTGCTCGGTCATTCCATACTCTCGGTCCTTAGTCCTCAGTTTGTGAAAAATCCGGTCTTTATTTCTTCTCTAATCCTGATTCAGTGAAATGCGCGCAGATTTTTTCGCATAAAAAATCTTCTACAGTTCAGCTTCAATAATGATCTATTGAAAAACGTACGATCCTTCTCCCTCCCCACTGTCACTAACCCTTTAATATGCACAGTCGATCTTTTTGGGCCCACATTTTTAAAAATATTCTTGCGCTGCTTAATAACAGATATAACCGTTGCAATGTTCAAAATCGCGTTGATAAAAGCTGAGCATAATGACACAATAAATTCGCCTAGGTTAAGTTGAATCTAAACAATCAATTTCTATCATTTTTCTAACTTATTACTTACCCCATATTTATACTCTTCTGCTTGAAGAATAATATAATAACGTTGACCAGAATTTAAAATGTCGCATATGGCCACGGTGTTAAACAATAGTTGCCAGGAAAAAGCGATTGGTACGGTAAACACTATTGCCAAGCCAATCGGAAACGCTTTTTTCCAAATCTAAATTTTTATTGAGTTTTATAAAGTAGATGGATTTTTACTATGTCTCCGTTGTAAAAAACAATGGTTAAGAACCGATTAAATGACACCAAGACTGTGATGAGCATGTCGGCAAACATCAGGTAGAATGTTAGAAAGTACCAACATGATACTACGAAGCCGGTTCTTGGAATCCAAAGCAGCATAAAATGTAGTGCAGGTGCCACGCCAACATGATCTTTGAGTTGATTGGAGATCCAATAAAACGAGTCCTATGATAAACAAGATAGATCATACAAGGTGATTTTAGGGCATGGGGCAGTGGCATAGGGAGAAGGATCAACTGGGGGGAGGGGGAGGAGCACTTTCCTAAAATCATAAGGAGATCTGATGCAACTTATGCTTTCGGGTTATCGGCCCACTATGGGGGGGGGGGGGGTACGTGTCCCTCCCCCTCGACCACTTCCCATCGACACTGGGCTGGGCAGTGGTATAGGAAAGCCATAGCTAGAGATTCCACAAATTCACTAATTAGTGAAATTTTCATCATTTTGGGCACATTTTCACTATTTAAAAAAAATCACTATTTTTATCAAATTTAGAAAAATGGGAAATTTTGGCATTTTTATTAAAACAATGGGAAATTTGGATCATTTTTGGTAAAAAAAGGGAAATTTTTGACAGTTTTAGTAAAAAAAAGGAAAACTTTGGCATTTTTGGTGAAAAAATGAGAAATTTTGGCGACAAAAATGGGAAAATTTTTTAGTCTCTATATTTTTCACTATTTTGAACAATTTTTCTCTAGTTGGATATTGACATGTTGAATCCCTAGCAGTAGCGTTCAAGAACTCAATTTCGAGTTGAGGTCCTGTGCATTTATTGGAAGAGGGAGGGTTGAACAAAAGAACCATTACAGTAAACCTATTAATTAAAAGAAAAGTATAAAATATCTTACTACAACACTAGCAATAACAAAAACGACGTAGAATGGACTAGAGAATTCCTTCTGTTTCCGATACATGAATAACAAAGTATAAATCCGAATATTCAGCAACAACGATGGTATACCGTACACTAATGCTGTTATAGCTGTTATATTATACCATTGGGCATCCAAGTAGCCAAAAGTTTGTTCGAGAGTTGAGCACAAATTACCCACAATGATGGAAGTATTATCACTATCCATTTTTGGCAGCAAGTATCGAGAAGATTATGGAGAGCAAAAAACAAATTCTTATTCCATATGCGGAAAAGCTCGAAGAAATGGTCACAACGATTCAAAAACGTACCGAAAATGACAAACAAAATAGATATCGAAGGAAGAATTGAACGTTAATCAGAGATGGTGATTTTTTACAGCCCGGGCTTATTCATCTTTTCCAAGATACGATCAAAAGTATGAATGTACGTGAGAAGTACTATAATTTATAAAGAAAAATTGTTTAACTTCAACATTAAATTATGAGGTTTATTTTTTCTGGCTCATAATTATCCTTGTTCGATTAGAAACCATGACAATCCTTAAATAGCATTTTTACACCATTAATTAAGATGTTTTGATTCATAATATTAACTGATCGAGCCTTGCATTAAGAGACAAAAGTATCTCGAAAATTCGAACCTAGGTGGAACTAATGTTAAACAGTTCGAGCAGGCTCCAAGTTGAATTATAAAGTGAGATTAACGCATGGGAAATTTTTAAAAGTCATTCCGAGTCAAACCGCGGGTGCCAAAAAATTCAATACCTTGTCCGAAGCTCAAAAATCCGATTTTACGTTGATTTTTTAAATTTTCTAACCTGTCTCAAACACCCTAGATAATTTTTTCGGCCAAAATTTCTACCTGACCGATATATTGGAGAACATTTCTAGTGAGGTTTCGAAAAAATCTGAGAAAAAATTTTTTTCGATCCCTCCAACTGTAAAAATGGCTCAAAAATCGAAGTGTCTCGGATTTTTTCGAAATCACGTTAGAAGTGTTCTCCTTATTGAAATACATTGACCAGATAGAAATTGTGGCCGAAAAAATTATCCAGGTGTTTTAGGCAGGTTAGAAAATTCAAAAAATCAACGTAAAAACGGGTTTTTGAGCTTCAGACAAGGTATTGAACTTTTTGTCACCCGCGGTTTGACTCGAAATGACTTTTAAAAATACATTTTTGTCAAAAAAAAGTCTAAAAATTCGATCAAAAATCAAATTTTTTGGCAAAAATAGCCATTTTTTACACTTTTTGGTGAAAATTTGTCATTTTTATTGAAAAAATGGACATTCTTCATAAAATGCCCAAAATGGGAAAAACATCTTGATTCCCAAGGAGAAAATTTACAATCTTCCCAGGATCGGTGGAGAGGTGATTTCCCTTCTCACACACTGAACAACCTCCCCCAAAACCCCACCTAATTTGAGGGGGGGGGGAGATAGATCGCGCATTGTGCAGCGGTTTTGGAGGTCAACCGCGAGCGTATTTTCAGCGTACATATTTTGAATTTTGGAGGAGCAGACATTAACAACCCCCCATCCCCATCAAATTGGGGGGGGGGGGTCAACCGATCACCAATTTCGAAAGTCATTCGATCAAATGTTTTTGAAAATCTTAACCAACCGACCAAGGTTTAAGGGCCGACAAAAGAGCACAAAAATCCCAAAGTCGAAGTCGGGTGGTCAACCGATCAAGGACTCAAAATTTGGGGGGGGGGGATATTTGTAACGTCTGTGGGGGAGTACTTGTTTAGATGTGGCCCCACTTCCCTTGGCTACGCCACTTACCACACGAGGTATAAGTTATTTAACTTTCCAGAAATTTTCGAATGAGACATTTTAATAACAGAATAATTTTTTTAAATTTCCTTCTATGACTAAATTGTCTCATTTTCCACTAAAAATGGCAGAAATTTTCATTTTTTTAACATACTTGAAAGGGGGAACTAATTTTGGAAAATCTGCTTGCGGATAGTAGTATTTTGCGTGGGGAGGGGCGTGCAGCGTCGTAATTTTGATCCAGATTTGAGAGGGAGTCCCAAAAAATTTGCCTTGGTTCCCCATATGTTTTTTCGAAACTTTTCCAAAATTTTAGAAAAAAAACATAAGGGGGACCAAGGCAATCTTTTTCGAATTTAAAAAAAATTCAAAAAAAAGAAAGATCACAGATTTTAAGCCAAATTTTAACTTTTTAACAGGGCAAGGGGATACATGTATCCTCCCTTCAAGAGCTAAAAAAAGTTTTACAAATCCTCTTATATTTTTTACCAAAAAAGTCGGCAACTAGGATCGTGATCTTGTACTCTCCATGTAAAAATCCTGGGCACGGCACTGCTTTTTAATTAGCTTTTGAAAACGTGTCACATGTTTTTATGTTTTGACATACATGAAAATCAGCCTTTTGGGGAAGTGCTCCTTTTGAGCCGATCCCTCTGCCTACGCCACTTATATGAACCCTTTCTACCCGGACATGGGAAATATCTTCTCTCCATAACGCTCCGATGGAATGAACCATTAACTAGTTTATTTTTTCTAAGACTTAGAATTTTAAATTTTTATTTCAAATTTAAATAAAACACGCACAAAATTTGACATTTATTACAAATTGGTGCAAAATGAGAATTTGTGATTTTTTGGATCAAATTTCTCAACCTATAAGAGGGTTATTTATTAGGAAAATCGATTGCGCACTTGCTGGATCCTGAAAACTCTTTCCTGAATTCCCGAAAGTCTGACACAAAAAATCTCATTTTTTGCCCCACCACGTGATAAAGTAAATATTATAATGCTTGTTAAAACGTTTGCACAACATTTGCAGTAGTAATATTCTTAATAGATCCTCCCATTGTGGGCACGATTCCTGGCAGAATTCTTTTTCTAAGGTGTTTATTTATTATTACAAGAATCCATGCGGGAGATAGACACATATAGTCGATTATAAATCGACTAGCTTCGAACAGCCTCACATTGGTAATTGGGTTGGGGAAAAATTTGCCAATAAAAAAGCCTACTTGAATTCCACCATAAGAACATTGATTAATAAACATAATGAACGATAATATAAGCAGCTTCATCTCTGGGCTAAACAAGAATTGTAGAGAAAAACTAAAGGGTAAAAATTCGTATTCCCTGAATCGGGGTCATGCAAGATTTTCATGCATTGGCAATGCGCACAATCGATCGATTCTCCGCTTAGAAAGATAGACGGTTTTCCGACGAAAATTTATTTTCGCTTTAATACTTTTACTACTTCCCAGAATCATGATCAGGGAAGCGAAAACGCTTCTCTGATTCTGATTTAGGGAAATATGCACAATCGATTTCTTCGCAAAAAATTACCTTTTTTGGGTAAGCCATCCTAGCCGACCCTTCTCGCTATGCCATTGCCCTGTCATCCCATACCCTCATTCTTGGTTTTTGAAAAATCCGGTTTTTATTGCTTCCCTAATCCTGATTCAGGGAAATGCGCGCAAATGATTTTTTTGCATAGAAAACCTTCTACAGGTCAGCTTCAATAATGATCTATTGAAAAATGTACGATCCTTCTCCCTCGCTACTGTCACTAACCCTTTAATATGTACAGTCGATCTTTTTGGGCCCAAATTTTTTGAAATATTCTTGCGCTGTTTAACAACAGATATAACCGTTGCAATGTTCAAAATCGCGTTGATAAAAGCTGAGCATAATGATACAATAAATTCGCCTAGGTTAAGTTGAAGCTAAAAAAATCAATTTCTATCACTTTTCTAACTTATTACTTACTCCATATTTATACTCTTCTGCTTGAAGGATTATGTAATACCGCTGACCAAAATTTAAAATGTCGCATTTTGCTATGGTGTTAAACAATAATTGCCAAGAAAAAGCGATTGGTACGGTAAACACTATTGCCAAGCCAAAAGGAAAAGCTTTTTTCCAGATCTAAACTTTAATGAGTTTTATAAAAGTAGATAGATTTTTACTATATCTCCGTTGTAAAAAACAATGGTTAAGAATCGATTAAATGACACCAAGACTGTGATTAGCATGTCGGCAAACATCAGGTA
>OZJO01023728.1:0-25209 GCA_900406225.1 Acrobeloides nanus | reverse complement strand
AGAGGTTAGAAAATTCAAAAAATACACGTAAAATCGATGGTATTGAGCTTCATGACCCTAAAAGTATTTTTGGCGGTCCTCGAATTTTTTCGATTTCTATCTAAAAAATCGAGGCACAATATGGCCTACCTCTATGCAAAAAAATTAGAGTGCACTTCCGCACAGTTTAGGAGATAGAGCATTTTTTGTGAAATTTTTAGGGTCAAAAATCGGTTTTTCTGATCTAAGTATGGGTTCCTGAGGTCGCCGATCGTCGTTTTTGGCACTTTTGATCACAAATCGGGGTCGAAGAATTGATTGGTGTAGGTTTTATTTAAATCGGAGTCGATCCTAAAAAGTCGATTTTTTGACACCCCCACCCCCCAGCTCCACAGGGGTGATGTTTCAGAATTTTTTTCTCTCGATTCCGTGATCAGGGACCAATATCCTATCGATTTTATTAGACACAAAAAAATCTCTGACCCTTGACCCTTGGACCAATGGGTGATTCTTACAGAGACTGTGTCTTAATTTTTTTCAGTTTTCCAAATTTAGGTGTTGGGGTGAAACTTCCATTTATTTGTGCCAATGATAAAGAATGTCCCATAAAATTGGATTAATTATCAAAATGGAGCAAAAATCCAAATTTTTTATGGATACTCTTTACTTACGCAGTGTTAAACAGTTCAGCATAGTCTATAAAGATTCCTTCAAAATAAAGTATCAGGTTGGCAGTCGACATGAATAAAACTAACACTCCTAATGGATTTTTCGATTTCTTTGAACTTAAAACAATTCCAATATTTAAACATGAAACGATAATACCAAATATAGCAAACTATAACAATTTAAATAATTCTTTTTACAAAAATGAGATATTTGGGACCAGGCCCGTATTTAAAGGGGGCAATTGCCCCTTCCTCATCGTCGAAAGCATGAAAAAATTGTCAAAACAACACAAAAACACAACAAGAAAACTTTTATTTGGAGAAAACCGTGCTGGTAAACTACAATTTGTACTTGAAAACTCCTACGAAAGGGGCTTGCTTAGGGTTAGCGACATACATGGGCAAGGGGGGTACTGTACCTCCCCCTAATTCGTCGTATCGGGGGAAAAATTACTGGACCAATTCGTATTTTGATGGCAAAACATATATACGAATTCGTATTTGACTACGATTTCGTATTTCCAATTCGTATTTCGACTTTTTCGCTTGTCGACGTTTTTTTTGGTCGACAGTAGGGACAATTCGTATTTTGGGGCCCAGTACCCCCTGCTTGCCCATGTATGGTTGGCGACACTTGCGCATGAAACATTGCGCACCTATATTTGCGCGTGCAACATTTGTGCAAGTGCATTTGTGCAGGTGCTTTTGCACTTGTTTGCATTTGCGCATCTTATGTTTTTGCCCAAAAAATTTTTTCAACAAAAATGACAGTTTTTTTACTAATTTACATTTTTTTGCCAAATTTTCGACTTTTTTTTTGCATTTTTGACAAATATTTACGTTTTTTAGAAAATAAAACTACAGTAATGACCCCCAAACCGACCTAAAAAATTTTTTTGCCCCCTCTTTCGTCAAATCCTAAATATGGGCCTGTTGGGGACTGTGAAATATTGAAAAACATCTTACTATTAATAAACAAATGATATCCCGATTATTCAATGCATTAATTAATGTAGAATAATCGCTCACGGCATTTGGATTTTCTTCAAAATATTCTTTTAATGAATGATAATAACACTGATTGGGTAGTGCGTTTATGCCCATTCTGGCCCATTCTAGCGGATTGTAAGAGATATTGTCTATATTTATAGGTATAAATACTATCTATACTCTAAAAATGTACATTTTCCTGCGCACAATTTTGGAATAGCATCTATCGCATCAATATAGTACATTTCTTTAACATCATTACCTACTGTATAAGGCTGAACTGAGTCGTTATAAAACCGGTTTATCATCGATAGCCATATTGCGGTTGTATCCATCACGTTTTCTAATCTATACAAACTATAAAAGGGAACTGTTGTGATCTTCAAGCGTTATATATAGTGGGGTCTACCCCACCAAAAAGACTAAAATTCCTATTTGGAAGTAAAATGTTCCTCTTAAAAGGAAAAATTCTCAACCAGGTTTTTTCAATTTCGCCCAAACATGCACCAATTTTTTACCCATAGTGGAGATGTAAAACCCCGAAAGGCATAAATTTTTTTCTCACACAATTTTTTTGTCTCATATATTTTCTTCACACATCGCGACGCCATTATGAAGTCGCGATGCCTATCACGACTGCATCACGATGTTATACGGCGTCGCGACAGCGTCGATGCATCATGACGGCATCTAGACAATACGACCGCTTCGCGGCTTCATAACGGCATCGAGGCGTTGCAACGTAATGACAGCATTGAGATATCACAACGACGTCGTGGCGTCATGACGGCATCGTGACGTGAGAAAAAAATATGTGAGAGAAAAAATATTGTATGAAAAAAATATATGTGAAAAAAAAATTAATTGTGTGAAGAAAAAAAAGAGGGATCCACCCCGAAATAGTTTTTCCAGTTGACACTGTGTGGTCACATTTTTTGACCCCAAACAAGTGATTTTGGGGGTCAAAATTATGATTCAAAGATACCGTCATAACTTTTTACAGATAAAAGCTTTTTCAATAAAATTTTTTGCATCTATTAGAGGGTGAAGAAACGCAAATTATTTTATATAAACTTTGGCCTCAAATTTTTGTCTTCATGGCTAAAATTGCAAATGGAGTTGCGTGCTGGCTCAGAATTTATAAAAAGTAAAATCAATTATGTTCTAGGCTTCTTTCAATAAAAAAATTGTCTTTTAAGATTTTATATTTCATTTCAGTCAAATTTCAATGCACAAAATCCATTAATCGAAAATGATGTAATTTTTATAACGCACTTTTTTTAGCCATGAAGACAAAGGTTTGAGGCCAAAGTTAATATTTCATAATTTGGGTTTTATCACCCTCTAATAAATGCAAAAATATAGAAAAATTCTTATCTGTAAAAAGTTATGACGGTATATTTGAACTCTAATTTTGAGCCCAAAAATCAATCACAATTTGGGCTCTATCTCCTCACAGTGATGTCAATTTGGATACAAAAAAAACTCGGGTCACCAGCATGCCATACCACTTTTAAGCCAGGAAACAATTTTTAAACGAGATGACGTTCGAGATAATCCCCTTATAATTAGTGCAAATCAAACCAGCCGCGAATTACGATGAAAAAGATTGGCTATTACTAACATAACTAAAAAATATACACAAAAATGACACAAAATTTTTTTCAAAACATACCCTAACAAAGCTTAATGTACAGGGTGTGGCAATTTTTTTGACTTTTTAAATCGATCATAAAATTTTAAAGAGGCGGCCATTTTTTCTAATCTTGATTTTATTTTAATCCTGAGATTATAGGAAACGTAGTCATTTTTTACTTTTTAGGAGTAGTACCGTTTTTAATCATGCTCTTTCCGAATCTGAAAAAAAGAGGCCCTTTTTTATCTTGATTGAAGCGTTGAATGGCGTTTTTAAGAACCTTAGAAGGATCGACAAACTTTTTTTCGGATTCTTGTAGAGCTCGAAATTTGAAGTATTTTGAAAAAAATGATTGAAAAAGCTTTTTAAAATGGCTGAGATATCCTCCAAAAACCGATAGTAGATGACTTTTGACTCATCCTGTAGCTATAATACTTACTAGATGTGTAAAAAATTACATGTTAAAAGCGAAAAATAATATAGGCTGCGAATAAAGTTTCAAATATATTGTAATTAGAAGTCTGACGTTTGGATATATTCAAACGTAATTAGAAGTCTGGAGTTCGGGTATATTTCAATTGCGTAAGAGACGATCTCCCGCCTCTGCTCACGGAATTGTAGCATAGGTAATCCATCTATGGCGTAACAAAATTGAAAAACAATTGCACAAGTGCAACATTTTAATGGATATACTGTTAGGAAGCCAATGAAAAGTGCATTTCAATTTGAGGGATTCGAAAACGTTTTATTAAAAGGGGGTCCAACTTACGGCCGGGTAGAAAATTTTTTTAACACCCAGTAGGGGTAAGTTTATGCGAGGAATCGATTGCGCGCATCGAAAAATTTTGACAATTTTTTCCGGGGGTCAAAAAATGGAAAAAATTGCGTCAAAATTAGGGGTTATAAGTTTTAACCCCAACAAAATCATTTTTAGGGGTAATTTTATGCNTAAGTTTTAACCCTAATACTCCGGAAAATTTTTTCAGAATTTTTCGATGCGCGCAATCGATTCCTCGCATAAAATTACCCCTAAAGGGTCATTTGTTAAAAAAATTTTCTACTCGGCCGTAAGTTGGACCCCCTCCCTTTAAATCGATATTTTATTTCAAACTCAATTCGCAAGAAAATAATGGCCCTCCAAGGAAAAAAATCGAAATTTTTCAAATTTCAGCAAAAATCACCTCCTGGTGGTTTCCTAATCGCAAAACACGATTCTAATGGTTTTAAAACTCCAAACCCTTTTTGACGATATTCATTATAAATAACCCCTTTCCTGAATTAGGGTCAGACAGGTCTCAGATAGGGGTCAAATAAATTTTAAACTTGATTCATTCTTGCGGGAATCGATGCCCCATATCGAAAAACCCCAGTAGAAAACAAATTGGTAAAAATGAGTTAAAATAAAAGGCTTTGAAAAAATTCAAATTTCCATCATACCTCACAAATATATAAAAACCGTCATAAGTCCATGAAAACGAAGTTATAGGAGGTAAGTGAGCACACATTTGAAAGCTGAACACCTGAGGATTATCATTAAAAACGTTGACCCTTGACCCCAAGATTTTTTTCGAGTTATAGTTCAAACAAACTTGTGAATTTTTGAGTATGTTGAAGATTTACAGAAAGGCTTGTAAGAATCGACCCTTGGACTGCACAATCCCCAAAAAGTTTTCAAAATTGTTTAAAACCGGCAAAATCCCTATGTTTTCGACTATGCTGAATCCAAAAATGTAAAAATTTTCATAGGTTGCTCTTTTATACTTTCATACAAAATACAATTTAGAGTTTTTAAAATCCGATCCAAACTTGTTGTTTCATTTTCTCGCAATCGAGTTTTAATTGCACGAAGTACATTTTCTAAACTTTTTTTTTAGCCTTCCACTTCGTGCTGCGAAAGTGGAAAGGCTAAAATTACTGCTTTCTGAGAAAATTGCATTTCTCGGAAACATATGCGTAGTCAGGATTTTGCGACAGATGGGGTTAATCGGCGACAGAGGGGGTGGGCTAAACGTGTAAATTTTGTTTAAAAATGCGTTTTTTCCTTAAAAAATCGTGCTTTTCTATTAAATTTTTGGACGACAAGAGGGGGGCTAAAGCCCCCTAGCCCCCCCCCTTGGCTACGCCTATGCTCAGGAATAATGTTATCATTTTGGACGCGACAAAAAAATTTGAACAGTTTTCACTCGAAATTTTTTAAAAATTTTTCTCAGACAATACTATCTCAAATGCAAAAAGAATTAGGTCAAATGGATACGTACTTATTTTTCTATGGCCTTCTCGAAAACTACAACGATTCAGAACATCCGTAAAAACAAAAAATGCTCCATTTTTCATGAATTTTTCGAATATATCATTTCTACACAGAGTTGTTCCGAGTGAAGTGGTCCTTTAAAATTCAATTTTTTGTACAACAACGAATTACGGCACAATTACTTTTTTCCCTTTTATTTTCCCTCTTACCTTTTCCCCGATTTTACACAAATTTCAAAGTAATAACGAGGAAAAAAGGGAAAAAGTAAGAGGGGAAAACCAAAAAGAGGAAAAAGGTAATAGTGCCCAAATTACATAGCTTGGGATTACCCTCTAAAAATTGAAAAAAAATGCGAATTTCAAAAATGGCTCCAAATTGGCTCATTTTAACGAGTTTTTTGACTATGGGAAATTGTTTTTTGAATATTATGCAAAAAATGCATGCTGAATAAGATTCATTTGAGCGTAACTCATATCACATCTTCAATGGTTCCTTGATTCAGGGGAGGGCTGTGTATTAACACGCCCGTTCTCACATGCATAAAGCACTCCCCTGAGTTGGAGACTTATTTTACTGAATCTGATTCTCTGAATAAATAACCCAAGCAAAAATTTTCACCCGCTTTGAATCATGCAAAAAGAATTCGACTCAGGCAGGTATCGAACTCGTGTCTGTAAAATGAAGTCAAGCTTCCTATCTATTTAGCCAAGTGCGCCACGATTTTTTTTTAGATTCTGCTGAAATGGACTATAAGGCTAGCTTAGATCTCCCTGCTCTTTATCTTGGGCAGCGGAGTATCCACGATTCTTTTTTAGAGGCTCTATTTCCCCTTGGCTTTCGATTTTTTGTAAATGTGCCTTAACAAAAAAGCGAAAATTTACATTTTATAAGATGTCCTAAAAAAGTTCACATTTACAGGGTGGTGCAAAAAACCGCACTTTTGCGATTTTTCGAACTTTTTCATGAAAACAATTTTCTAGAATAATTTTTATGTGAGAAATCGATTGCACGCATCAGAAAAATATTTTGACCTTTGATATTTTGATTTTTTCAATTTTTAAATTCGAAAAATCGCTAAAGTGCGGTTTTTTTGCGCCACTCTGTAAAAATGCAAAAACTTGAGCCCATCCTTCCACTAGATGCCCTACCCAAGCCGAGAATATCCATTGGTACTAAGAGGAACTATCACAGACCCTAAGCTATGAAGTGGTAGACCTTGCTTTAGTCACACGGTGATAACCTCTAAGCGTCCGGGGATCTAACCCGGGCCCTGCTGCGTGAATATACGGGTGTGGGCGAACCCACTCTCCACTCAACCATGCAGACACCTGACCATGACCTAACAAAGTTATGATATATACAGGGTGGCGCAAAAACCTCACTTTTGCGATTTTTCGAATTTAAAAATTGAAAAAAATCAAAATGTCAAAGGTCAAAATATTTTTCTGATGATCGATTTCTCGCATAAAAATTACTCAAGAAAGTTGTTTTCATGAAAAAATTCGAAAAATCGCAAAAGTGCGGTTTTTTTGCGCCATCCTGTACATTTGAACATTAAAGGACCAGTCCAGTAATTTACAATCATATAAAAATTGATATATCCGGAAAGATCATGAAAAATGGAGCATTTTTTTTATATGATTGTAAATTACTGGACTGGTCCACTTTAATGCGGATTTTTTGCTGTTATATTTGATCTAAATAAATAATCGTAAATCAATGAAAAAACATAATCAAATGATCATTCTGAAGGATAATCACCATCCGCTTAAATTGCTGCTTTCCATTTGTGTGTTCAGTTGGTCAATTTCGCAGGCAAAGAAGTGGCGATCCTTGGAGTCAATCCACACTTTACGTCAGCGATAAGTTCATCCAAATCGTTGTAGACCTTGCCCATTTGCCAATTTTTGAGCGAACGGTTGATGTACTAGTCTGTAGGGGCTCTTGTGGGAGATAATGTGATGTAGTTTTTATATTAAAAACTTTTTATTGAAAAAGCCTTAAATTTCAATTTTTTAGCGCAAAAACATTAAAAATGACGTTTTTAGAGAAGAACGCTCTTATACAAATCCCTTTGAAGTTTTTTAACGCTGATTTCGACATATTCCTGGAGAAAAAATATGCCGATCATTTTTATACTGGGTGTTGGGAGTTGAAAGTGCCCGGAAGGTGGTCAAAAATAGCTCACAATTTTTAAAGTCAAAGGCTAAATATGGATTTTTTCAAAAATCCGGTTCTGTGATCCACACATGAAACTGCCTAGCCACGTCACGGTCAGTTCATGCTTGGCTTCTACAATCAATAATTGTATGCGCTGATTAATTTCTTTAGTTTTAGGCATAGCTAATACAAGGTGAGGCAAAATAACGTATATGATTTGATAAACTTGATAAATAACTTTATTTGTTCAATAAAAACAACAAAAAACAACGTAATAACAAAAATTTATTCAATGTATCCTCCTTCTGCATTGACACACGCTTAGAGGCGGCCAGGCCAGCTATCCACAATGCGCTTAACCATCTCAGCGGAATCTCATCCCACGCTTTCTTGATTCCTTCTTCAACGACTTCACCGATTCGTGGGGTTTTGCGCATGCAATCGATTCGATGTAGCCCCAAATTGAAAATTGAATAATCCAGCGGGTTTAGGTCCGGGCTGTACGGCGGCCACTCCAAGACGGTGATAATAATTAGTGATCGATCCCGTCCCGAAATTTTTGAGCGAAACTCGATCCCGTCCCGGATCCCAACCTTCCCAGACTCAATCCCGTCCCAGGGCGGGATAAAAAACACACCCCTAAAAATACCCCTTCCCCTAAGTTTTTATACCCCTAAAATGGATTTTTAGGGGTGTAAAAAATGGGTTAAATTTTTTTAAATATCTTGCGGTGCATAAAAAATCACGCTGACAGGAGCGTGATTTTTTTATCAATTTTTGAAAAAATTGCCCCCTATATGTTTTTTTTTCAAAAATTTTCGAAAAAAACTGAAGGGGAGACCAAGGTAAATTTTTTTCAAATCCCGTCCCGAAAATCCCGGGAATCGATCCTGTCCCGAATCCCGAAAATCCAGCCATAGCCCATCCCGAAAAATCCCGTCCCGGCCAATAGGTCAATCTCGAACTCGGGATCGAACACTAATAATAATAGAACCAAATCTATCTAAAAATGAGCAAATAAAAAGTTTATCAAATCGTACACGTTATTTTGCTCCACTCTATATTCTTAAAAAAATAGTTGTATTAAAAATTTCAAGAAAACTACGACGACAAAGTCGAAAATAAAGTTTCGGGGAATACTTTGGCCCTAGAAAAAGGGGGTATATGACAATGAGGTTTAAAAAAGTGGAAATTTCGAAATCTGACGCGGTTTTTTCTTTTTTTCAATTGAATGCGCATAAAAAATAAAAACCAGCTTTTGTTCAGTCTCTTTTGATAATAGTAAAAAAATTAGTTTTTCTGCAAATGAGATCTTTGGGGAAATACTTTTGGTCGCTACTGTAGGTGTATCTAGGTTTGAATTTGAGAGAGAGGGAGAAATTTTGCGATTTTTTCCACAAATTTTTCGAAAAATTTTGAAAACATAAGAGAGCCCTTACGCTTTTTAGTCCTTCGGCTGAATTCGAGGAGATTCATGGATCCTCCAACCCTAACTACGCCTATGACTCTTTATTCTGTTTTTTATTCAAAATTCGTTTATTAACAATTCAGTAAAAAATTAATTTGGCACTCTTTCATGAATTCTTTTGGCGACTACTCCATCACAGTTCATAATCTTAAAAATTTAAGTTATGAAAAATTTTAAAAATAGGAAAAAATTACCATGATAAGTTTATTTCCTTCCACATATCTTTCAACTCGAATGTTTTTTTCCTGTAAAAATTTGATTTGTTAGATAATTTAAAAAAAAAATACCCCATGCTTGATTTCAACTAGACGACCATCTTCCAGTGTTGGAGTATTCTAAAAAAGGTTAAAAACTGATACAGGGTATCCCAAAAAAGTGGAATTTCGTGATTTTTTCATGAATTTTGGATCCGAATTTTTTTCTAAAAATGATTTCTATAGGGGTAATTTTATTTTTACTTATGAGGGGGGGGGGGGAGAAGAGGGATCCCGTAGACCCAATAGATGATTTTTCCCATGATAGGGACATACTTTTTTGTCTCAGGACAAAATTTTAGGCAGGTTAAAAAAAAGAAAAAAAAGCTAATGCAGGAAATTGAAAAAGTTGGAAAAAATTGAAAAATTGGAATTTAAAAAAAAATTAGAGAAAATGGAAAAAATTGAAATTTTTTAAAAAAATTTTAAAATTTCGAAAAAAATTGAAAAAATTGGAAAAATTAGACTGTATTTTCACTAAATCGAGTTTGACTGTATACTTTTGCAACGCATCCCTGCGTGGTCGTGTTGGCGGGAAAATTCTCGAGAGGGGTTACTAAATCGAGAGTTGACTGTATCTTTAAAATTCGTTTGAATTTTTTACCTTCAATTTTCTTCCATCCGGAGTTACTTCGTCAAACTCAACTCCTAAATCAAATTCCACAACAATTGTCTTCATTGTTGAAGACGTAACAATTTTCCAGTGATCTCCCGTAATTGTAATTTCAAGCGTAGGATAAACACTCGTCGCCAATTTTCTCATTACCAATCCAACTCCCAAATGTTTTAAATAAGCATCCATATTTTCCATTTCTTTCAAAACCCATTTTCCAGCAAAAACATCGGTCATTATAATTTTTTAGAAAATTAAAACAAAAAGACAAACGCAATCAATAAGTAAGACCAGATTGAGTACATTTTTATGGAGCTGTTATAGTGTGAAAATGAACCCATTCGAATCTTTGTGATTTGATTCACGACTAATTTTACCTATCTGGAACACAAAAAAATATTTTTATGACTAGTTTGTGACTATGTTTAGTTAGCGACACAACGATTTCCAAAGAAAACACAAATATTGCGTGCTGTTCAAATAGATAAGTGATATTTGTGCTCAAGCTAACTTTCTCTTTCGAGACTCAAAATATATATGCAAGGGTATCAGAAGAAAGATATTCGTCGAGCGGCCGAAAATTTGAACACTATAACTTTTGTCACGAAAAATAGCTGTTACATCAGTGATAGGGCCGACCACAGTGATGAAATCGAAACGATTCCATCCGTATCGGAAATAGTTCTAGAAATAAGGTAGAAAAAAAAGGTATACAGTTAAATCTCCGTTTTATGACACGGAGAACATAACGACCACGCAGGGATGCCAGCGGGAAAACTTGGTATATAAAGAAATCGAATTGCTATATATACCAAATTTTCCCGCCAGCATCCCTGCGTGGTCGCTGTCATTAAACGAAGTTGTTGAACGAATCTTTAACAAAGTTGTTGCTCAGGCTATTCTGTGCAACTTTGTCAAAGCTCTCAACCCCTGAATCCTCAAGGAAAAAAATTTCAAAACTCGATTATTTTCTTCGAATTTGAATTTATCGAGTTCAAGAGAACCCTGCTGTATAATCTATATGTAGAATGCTTAATTTGAATTAATTCCACATGATGTAGAGTTTCGTTCTTATCAGAAAGGTATGACTATAGGCTTTTAAAAGATTAAGAATTCAAACACTAGAGTGCGCTTATTAGACAAGGGTGTATTCATAAGACATATCCTGTTTGAAAGGGACTGATAATAAGACCAGTATCAAAGCTCTACTAAAACAATTTAGCCATTCATTTTTAATTTCTCGAATGGTTATCATCTATGCCCATTTCTGCAGGATCTAAAAAAATCGTGGCGCACTTGGCCAAAGGATAGTTCGATTTCCATTTTTGTAGGCCCGGGTTGCCGACTTGGATCGATTTCTTTGGTCCAAATTAGCATAAATTTGTGCATAGTGGTTTTTTATGCGCTGAATCATATCCTAAAGACCCCGCCCCCACCCCTAACCTCCTCCTAAATTTAGGGGGGTACCTAGCATCGCGCAGCGGTTTTGGGGGGCAGCTAGCAGCTCGTGGGGGAGGGTAGCCTTTTTTGGTCCTTTTTTTAGTCGTCAAAATTTTTGGTACAAAAAATTTTCTGAACCTACCTAGCATAAAGTCGAAATTTTAGGGAGGCCCTTTAGGGTATGCGCTGAATCCGAGACTTATTTTACTGAATCTGATTCCCTGATTAAACAACCCCAAGCAAAAATTTTCAGCCACTTTGAATCATGCAAAGAGATTTTGACTCAAGCAGGTATCGAACTCGTGTTTGTAAAATAAAGTCAAGCTCCCTATCCATTCGGCCAAGTGCGCCACGATTTTTTAATAGACTCTGCTGAAATGGACTATAAGGCTGGCTTAGATTTCCCTGCTCTTTATCTTGAGCAGCGGCGTATCCAGGATTTTTTTTAGGGGATCTATTTTCCCCTTGGCTTTCGATTTTTTGTAAATGTGCCTTAACAAAAAAGCGAAAATTTACATTTTCTAAGATGTCCTAAAAAAGTTCATATTTACAGGGTGGTGCAAAAAACCGCACTTTTGCGATTTTTCGAATTTTTCATGCAAACGATTTTCTAGGATAATTTTTATGCGAGAAATCGATTGCACGCATCAGAAAAATATTTTGACCTTTGATATTTTGATTTTTTCAATTTTTAAATTCGAAAAATAGCAAAAGTGCGATTTTTTTGCGCCACTCTGTAAAATGCAAAAACTTGAGCCCATCCTTCCACTAGATGTACTATCCAAGCCGAGAATATCCATTGGTACTAAGAGGGAGGAACTATCACAGACCCTAAGCTATGAAGTGGTAGACATTGCCTTAGTCACATGGTGATAATCTCTAAGCGTCCGGCGATCGAACCCGGGCCCTGCTGCGTGAATACACGGGTGTGGATGAACCCACTCTTCACTTAACCATGCAGACACCTGACCATGACCTAAAAAAGTTATGATATATACAGGGTGGGGCACAAAACCGCACTTTTGCTATTTTTCGAATTTAAAAATTGAAAAAATCAAAATATCAAAGGTCAAAATATTTTTCTGATGTCCAATCGATTTCTCGCATACAAATTACTCTAGAAAGTTGTTTTCATGAAAAAATTCGAAAAATCGCAAAAGTGCGGTTTTTTTGCGCCATTTTGTACATTTGAACATTAAAGGACCAGTCTAGTAATTTACAATCATATAAAAATGATATTTGGAAAGATCATGAAAAATGGAGCATTTTTTGTTTTTACGGCATGTTCTGAATCGTTGTAGTTTTCAAGATAATTGCGCTTGAAACTTTAATTTGTTACAAGCTCTTCGTTGTAATACACAAACTTTTTTGAATTTTTTGCGTAAAAATCGATTTTTGCATCAATGTTTTCAATTTTTATAAAATGAACATTGTAGCAATTTTTTATAGCTAAATGAGACGAACAAAATGACACCAAAATTATCCAATTTGAACATTGTTTTGATATTGACACGAAAACATGAATCAGAATTTTCGTTTCAATAACCCAAAACAATGTTCAAATTGGGTAATTTTGGCGTAATTTTGTTCGTGGCACGACCACTATATTTTTTGTGCTCTCATCGAATCAAAAATCAATAAAGAACCAACTTTTTAGATTCAAAATGTTGGGCAAGTTGGTTTTACTCTTTTTATTGGCTTATGCTTTATCGCAATGTATAGACAGAGTAAATAATACTGTTGATATCGCCGATGATGCTAATGGTATACTCTTGTTAGAAAAAGTAAAAAATTAGCCATTTTTTTAGTCAATAACAACGTTATCTTTCAAAACGCCGTAGGTGCTACCTATGACAACAATTCCAATCCAAGCTGCTATAAGGGTGTTGCCAACTTGAAATTTCCTGGGATTCTAGGGCTTATCTCTGGCACAGTTGTAGTCAACCAAGCCAATGATTTTGATAACAACACGAAGATTCTTTTAACTTTGACCAAAAATGACTTCCTCGTCGGAACTGTTTGCAAAGATGGAAAAAGCCAAATTGGATTGCTTCCAGACAATGATTGGCACGTTTAATCTTTCCATATGACTTTAAATTGAGTTTTAGCTCAATCGCATTCTGCACCAAAGAAGAATCATTGTGCAAAGCACTTAGCACTCCAGGCACTCATACTCTTGGTGAATTGGAAGGAGACGCCGGAATTGGAAGCACAATTACCTTGCCAAATGTCAGTAATGACATCAAGCCACTTCTCAAGGTAGATATCACATAAATAAAGTTTATAAAAAATATTTTTATAGGGTCAATGGAAAGTCGAACTCAAATTCCAAACTGGTTCTGGAAATGTTGTAGCCGGTTTAATAATCCCTAGCAATGATAATGGATGGCTCTATATTGAAGAATGAATTTTTAAAACCAGCACAAATTTAGAAATTTAAATTCTTTCCCTCCCCCCCTTTAATCATGCACCATATTGGGTTGGTGTATGATTAAAGGGGGCAAGTCATGATGGGTTATCGACAAAAAATTTTTTCGGCGAAAAATGATCAAATAACGTAAAATAAGCCTAATATTGGATGAAAACTAGAAATATTAACTCGTAAAAATGGTTTAGCGAGAAAATGATTTTGGTACACAATTTTTTGACCCCCTATCGGAGTACTCCATGTTAAAAAATTAATTTTTCCAACTTTTTTTGGCTCCAAATTGGGTGATTTTTGGTTTCGGGAGTTTTCGAGCATGCAAAATAATTTGCGCGCATTCCCGAACCTTGAAAACGCTTCCTTGATTCTGATTCAGTGAAGGAATCAGTGTATTGAAGCGAAAATCAAACATTTTCGGATTTTTATGAGAAGACCATAGATTCTTAGGTTTTTCTAGGCGAGGAATCGATTGTGCGCATTCCCGAAGCATGAAAACGCTTCTCTGACCCTAATTCAAGGAAATTAGTATAAAGTGGGTCAAAAAAGTGGATTTTTGTGATTTTTTGGGACCCGAAAATATATTTTTCTATTATAATTTTATGTTTCTAGGGATAATCTTATGCGGGAAATCGGTCCCAAAAAATCACAAAATCGACTTGTTTTGGCCTACCCTGCACTAATTTCTCTGAATCAGGGTCAGGGAAGAGTTTTCAAGGTTCGATAATGCACGCAATCGATTTCTCGTGCCCGAAAACCCTCGAGTATCAAAAATCAGTTAATTTGGAGCTAAAATAAAAAAGTTGAAAAAATTGATTTTTTAACATGGGTACCCCGATAGGGATCAAAAAAATTGTGTGCCAAATTCATTTTTTCTCGCTAAAAACATTTTTTCGGATTAATATTTCTAGTTTTCATCCTATATTAGGCTTATTTTACGTTATTTGATCATTTTTCGCCGAAAAAATTTTTTGTCGATAACCCATCATGACTTTCCCCCTTTAATACGGATTTTTTGATGCTATATTTTATTTAAATAAATAATCGTAAATCAATGAAAAAACATAATCAAATGATCATTCTGGAGGATAATCACCATTCGCCTCAATTGCTGCTTTCCATTTGCGTGTTCAGTCGGTCAATTTCGCAGGGAAAGAAGTGGCGATCCTTGGAGGCAATCCACACTTTGACGTCAGCGACAAGTTCATCCAAATCGTTGTAGGCAGGCTTGCGATAATGTCTTTATTTAAAGGTTTTCCTTTATAATTTTTTTTCAAAAAAATGCATTTTTTAAAATATTTTTAAAGTCCGATTTAAAAACTAATGACAAAAATGGGCTCTTCATTGAAATCGCATGGGGGGTCGCTTATATCAAAATAGGTCCAAGTATTAAGAGAATTCGAGATCTCGATGCGTGTCTTTATTTTCTTAAAGGAAAAAATAAAGACATTATCGCAAGCCTGGTTGTAGGCCTTGCCCATTTGCCAATTTTTGAGTGACGTGATAGTCTATAGGGCTCTTGTGGGAGATAATGTGATGTAGTTATTAAATACTTTTGGTCGCTACTGTATATGTATCTAGGTTCGGATTTGAGAGAGAGAGGAATTTTACGATTTTTTTCCAAATTTTTCGAAAAATTTTCAAAACATAAGCCCTTACGTTTTTTAGTTCTTCGGCTGAATTCGAGGAGATTCATGGATCCTCCAACCCTAACTACGCCTATGACTCTTTATTCTGTTTTTTATTCAAAATTCGTTTATTAACAATTCAGAAAAAAAAATTAATTTAGTACTCTTTCATGGATGTTTTTGGCGACTACTCCATCACAGTTCATAATCTTAAAAATTTAAGTTATGAAAAATTTTAAAAATAGGAAAAAATTACCATGATAAGTTTATTTCCTTCCACATATCTTTCAACTCGAATGTTTTTTTCCTGTAAAAATTTGATTTTTTAGATAATTTAAAAAAATACCCCATGCTTGATTTCAACTAGACGACCATCTTCCAGTGTTGGAGTATTCTAAAAAAAGGTTAAAAACTGATACAGGGTATCCCAAAAAAGTGGAATTTTCGTGATTTGTTCATGAATTTTGGATCCGAATTTTTTCTAAAAATGATTTCTATAGGGGTAATTTTATTTTTACTTATGGGGGGGGGGAGAAGAGGGATCCCGTAGACCCCATAGATGATTTTTTCCATGATAGGGACATACTTTTTTGTACTCAGGACAAAATTTTAGGCAGGTTAAAAAAAAAGAAAAAAAAGCTAATGCAGGAAAAAAGTTAGCCCTCAGTGAGTGACAAACTTTTCCTTTAAAGAGTATAATTATTGGAGACCACTTCATCTTTTTTTGATGAAATGGTTTTTCGAAAAAAATTGAAAAATTGGAAAAAAATTGAAAAAATCGGAATTGGAAGCACAATTACCTTGCCAAATGTCAATAATGACATCAAGTCACTTCTCAAGGTATATATCGCATAAATAAAGTGAAAAATTGGAAAAAAATTGAAAAATTAGAGAAAATGGAAAAAATTGGAAAAAAATTGAAATTTAAAAAAATTGAAACATTCGAAAAATTGAAGAAATTGGGAAAAATTTTTTAAAAGTTTGAAAAATTCGAAAAAAATTGAAAAAATTAGACTGTATTTTCACTAAATTGAGTTTGACTATATACTTTTGCAACGCATCCCTCCGTGGTCGTGTTGACGGGAAAATTCTCGAGAGGGGTTACTAAATCGAGAGTTGATTGTATCTTTAAAATTTGTTTGAATTTTTTACCTTCAATTTTTTTCCATCCGGAGTTACTTCGTCAAACTCAACTCCTAAATCAAATTCCACAACAATTGTCTTCATTGGTAAAGACGTAACAATTTTCCAGTGATCTCCCGTAATTGTAATCTCATGCGTAGGATAAACACTCGTCACCAATTTTCTCACCACCAATCCAAGTCCCAAATGTTTTAAATAAGCATCCATATTTTCCATTTCTTTCAAAACCCATTTTCCAGCAAAAACATCGGCCATTATAATTTTTTAGAAAATTAAAACAAAGAGACAAACGTAATCAAACAAATGAATAAGTAAGACTAGCTTGAGTGCATTTTTATAGAGCTGTTATAGTGTGAAAATGAATCCATTCGAATCTTTGTGATTTGATTCATGACTAATTTTACCTATCTGGAACACAAAATCAATATTTTTATGACTAGTTTGTGACTATGTTTAGTTAGTGACATAATGATTTCCAAAGAAAACACTATTGCGTTCTATTCAAATAGATAAGTGATATTTGTGCTCAAGCTATCTTTCTCTTTCGAGGTTCAAAATACATATGCAAGGGTATCAAAATATTATTTTATAATATTTAATTCAAAACACCTTTCATTTTTTGTCTCTTACTACAATTCTCTTGATTGAGTCGTGGCCAAGCATGTTTCTCTCGGAGTGCTTAACTCTTGTCTTGGCCTAGTTCAAGCTCATTGTAGAGAGTGTATAGCAGGTCACCATCTTCGACCTCTGCAGCTACATCGAATGAACTTCGAATCGGCCTCTGGCTCTTCTTATGCTTAAGCGATTGCACAAGCCTGATACAATATCAGTTAACAGCTTGTGGCTCCTACCGTTTCACAACATTCTTGCCGCCGAATCACAACATAGTTCTCGTTTGAGTGGAATCTGATAGGGCTGCTGCATTCTCAAAGAATCAAAACATAGCGGCTTCCTGGACCAGTGGAGGATTTGGATTTCTCTAGGCTCTAAGACATCAAAGTCCTGTGACCAAGCATCGTTCGAAAGCTACAAATTACAACTAGGTAAACAGCTGGGAATACAACACATAAAATACAATAAGAAGCGTTTAAGCAATCACCTATCATAGGTATCATTAGGACACTGATTAATTATTGCGGACATTCATATGGATGGTGAGGTATTAGGGGTGTGGTTGATGGAGGGTTTCTATATCAGCAAAAATAGCCGGAACTTTTCGGAACCGGAACACGGCCCTGATTATCATACTACTTCTTAAAACAAAATTGTTCGTCTATCTGTATCACCGAAAGGGTTGAGGCTATGGAATCGAGCATGGCGATATTGGTGCCGCCACACTACGAGGAGCAAAACGACCCCTCATACATGGAGGTAGCTTAAAATTTTTGTTTAACCCTAAAGGTCGGCGGTTTGATCCCCGCCGGAGACGATATTTTTTGGTCCTAAAAATTTTTTCTTCCAAATTTGAGCACACTCATGGAAAATTGTTATTTCATTTACAAAATTGTATTGGCATCTAAACAAGCACTCTTATTTTGGTTTTATGAATTTCATAAATTTTAGACCCTTATAGTTAAGCACTAACACAAACGTCAGCATATACAAACATCATGGTTATCAACAAATTATATCAATTAACATTCCATTTTATTTCTCTGTGTCATGAAGAATTTTCTCTGTGTCACAACTCAAGATAAGGCCATAATGCAAACCAGGATTTTTGTTTTAGCTTATCATTAATACATATAGACGTGTACGACTAATAGACTTCAGCCAAAAATGATTTTATTTTTAAAAATATTGGGTAAGACTTTTTTTACTTCAAAAATAAATTTTTTAAAGCAATCTATGTACTTTTGCAACTATCGATGGAAAAAACTTCAGCAAGTTAGTTTTTATACTTTAAAAATAAGAGAGCTGGAAAATTACAAATTTCCCGCCCTGCCTGCCTAACTGTTTGCCTGCCCTGGAATACACTGCCCTACCGTGCCCTACACTGTTCTGCCCGTCCCACGGTGTTTTATGCTTTAAAAAATCGCGGCAAGGCGAGAGTTCATGACCTTGTGGCTAAGTTGCTCAGCATTTTAAAGGCGCAGGTTCAATCCCCCTAGAGCAAATCATTTTTCATTTTTTTCAAAATTTGATGAAAATTTTTCCATAGGGGTTTTACTAGGGGAAATCCGAATATCGCATTTTTAGAGCCTGAAAATGGCGCCCGTAGTCAGGGGAGAGCTATGTATTGAAAATTTCCCCTCACATCCGTTTCAAATGGCACAATGCTGCTCCTGATTCCGGAGCCCGGAAGCCATTTTCAGACCCTGAAAATGAGAAATTGGATTCCCCATATAAAATTACCCCTAGGCAAAAATTTTCATGAATTTTGAACAAAATGCACAAATAATTCGCCCCGAGGGGGATCGAAACTGCGCCTTTAACATGCGAATCAAGCAACATAGCCACTTGGCCATAAACATTCAACTTATCGCTTTTTTTGCTCCAAAAAGCACCGTGGTTTTTGGCCTGCTCTGACCCGCCCTGGCATGTTTTGCCCTTCCTTGCCCCGCCTTCCTCCCTTTCTTGCAAGACCTAGAAATCATAGGTGTACAAGTTAATATAACACCTCCTAATTCTTTTTTGGCTATTTTTAGGTCTATTTTATCGGATTGTTGCCATTTTGATCATTTTAGCCTAATTTTTTTAACCATTTTTGACATATTTGACCGATTTGACAAAAATTGGACTAAAAAGGGATCTCTGATCACTGCGGATCCATCCGCGACCAATTCGTATTTGTCTATCCAGTATCCCCTTCTTGTACACCTATGTCCGAAACTGAGAATTTTTAAAGGGAAATGACAAAAAACGCGACAATTTATGATAAAATCCTTCAAATAATTATTTAGATGATAATACAGTCTATAATATAACTATCAATGACACTAAAACATCTATAATACAACTTGGTGATTGCGGTAATACAAGTGCTCTTGCAAATCAAGAGTTCACATGGAATGCAAGTTTTTCAAAAAGTTTTACCCATTTTACTATCTAAAAGACAAAAATTGTGTTCAAAAAACCCTTGCCTCTGGCGCTTGCACTTTTTATGGGCGATCGCCACAATTTTCGGCCACAAGCCATTTTCTGTGATTTTCGATCGATGCATTTTTTGGCTATGCCGGTTTTATCCTACTTTAACAATAAAGGTAGTTATGCAACTTCCTATTATTTCCTATTTCGTATAGTTAGCTATTTTTGTGTTTTGTAAGGAAAAGTGCCTGTTTATTATTTCCTCGAATGATCGGGTGATTCAATCGGTCGAGGGAGTGAAGCTGTTTGCCTCGTCTTTGAGGCTTCATTCGAAAACACATATTCCATTTTTGGATTCAATGATTCGGGACGAGCTCGGAAATGATAAACAACTCCATCGAAACCAGCCAAAAGTTTGATAGCTCACGCAAACAAGGAACAAACACGAATACGGCCGAAAGGGGCGTGAACTTGCGACAACCCATGAGGATGAAAAGATCCCTCAGGTTTAGATAGCTAAAAAAACCCCGAGGCAAGCGTACCGCAACCTGCGTTGAGGTTGCGATACAGTTGTTATAAAGGTTTGGGATAAGGGATAAGTCAGTTTCGGGGAATGAGAAGGAGCGGAGCCACAACCTGTGATTCAATGATGTCCCCGTGCTCCGAATGCCCATATTTACCTATACCTTATTGTATTGCAACACCTTATTTAAAGGATCAGTCCAGGAATTTACAATCATATGAAAAATGATATATTCGGAAAGATCATGAAAAATGGAACATTTTTTGTTTTTACGGCATGTTCTGAATCGTTGTAGTTTTCGAAATAATTGCGTTTGAAATTTTGAATTTGTTACAAGCTCTTCGTTTTAATACACAAACTTTTTTGAATTTTTTGCGGAAAAATCGATTTTTGCATCAATTTTTTAAATTTTCATAAAATGAACATTGTAGCAATTTTTTATAGCTAAATGCGACGAATAAAATAACGCCAAAATTATCCAATTTGAACACTGTTTTGGGTTATTGAAACGAAAATTCTGATTCATGTTTTCGTTTCAATAGCCCAAAACAATGTTCAAATTGGATCATTTTGGTGTCATTTTGTTCGTCTCATTTAGCTATAAAAATTGCTACAATGTTCATTTTATAAAAATTTAAAAGATTGTTGCAAAAATCGATTTTTCCGCAAAAAATTCAAAAAAGTTTGTGTATTACAATGAAGAGCTTGTACACAAATTCAAATTTCAAACGCAATTATCTCGAAAACTACAATGATTCAGAACATGCCATAAAAACAAAAAATGCTTCATTTTTCATAATCTTTCCGAATATATCATTTTTCCATATTGTTAATTACTGGACTAGTCCTTTCATAAACGATAAGAGTCTCAATCTTACTCTCTAACTGGTAGCAGCGAGTACTCTCTGACTCTACCAATAAAGTTCTGTAACTTTTTTATTGCTTGATTGTCAATAAAAAAATTGTTTATTACAACGAAAATCGAACATTTTTTGAAAATTTATGAAAATTGTTTGATTTTCGTTTCACTAAGCAATTTTTATTGACAATCAGGCAACAAAAAAGTGATAGAACTTTGGAATAACAAGGTCTATTTTAAGGTTTATAATGGAATTGGCCAATATAATCTTATGCTCAGTTATTTCATGGTTTTCTTGATGCCAAATAGTACTGATGATTTTCTAGAAATTTTGGATGAAAATAATAATACTGTTTTAAAGTAAAAGACTTTGTTTCACAAAGAGGGGCCATCTAACAAAAATCTTATGTTTTTTGGCCATCTTGGTTGAATTTTGGCTATTTTATCGATTTTTTGTGTGCCATTTTTGACCTATTTCAACAGTTTCTAGGTCCATTTTTTGGTTTTTGCCATTTTTGCCAAAATTTTGACCATTGTTATCGATTTTTGGGACATTTTTTACTTATTTTTCTTCCATTTTTAACAATTTTTTATCCGTTTTTTGCTCCCATCATGGCCATTTTTTGATGGATATTGTCCATTTTGCATATTTTTGTCGATTTGTGGACATTTTTTACCTATTATGGTCCATTTTTATCAGATTTTTAACTATTTTTTACCCTAGTTTTCGTCATTTTTCGGCATTTTCCATCTATTTTTAGCCTATTTTTAACCATGTTTTTTCGCATTTTACCCTTTTTGGCCGTTTTTGGTCCATTTATAAAAATTGACTCGTGATCCCGGGGTCCCTCAGCGACAAATTCGTATTTGTTGATCCCCTCGGTCCAGCAAACCTATAGGGCCATCCAGAAATTAACGTTAGTGAAAAGGGAGGAGGTGGGGGTCTCCAAAAATCTCACAAGGGAGAGAGTCGGAAAAATCTCACGTTAGTTTAAAGATTGACAAAAATTTGGTCAAAGTCTGCCACAAATTGACAAAAAATTGCCAAAAAAGGGCTAAAAATTTGTCACAAATTTTTGAAAAAATGATCAAAAATTTTTTAAAGGAAATTCTCAAAAATCTCACGTTAGAGGGGGTCTGCCAAATCTTACCAAATCTCACAAGAGGTCCAAAAAAGCCGACTTTTGACTAACGTCTTTTTTTGGATGGCCCCTATAGTTTGCCCCAACTTTCTTTTGGAATCTTAATCTGGGATAGCCCTAAAAAGTGCGTCAAGGCGAAAAATATTTATAAAAATTTTTTAAGCGTTAATGGCAATAACCAATCTTATTTCAATCAGCTCAATAATACATATGCTTACATAACCCCAAAGCAGTTTACGGTTCATTTAAAATTTTCTAATAAAACCGATCCTTTTTATAAAGGTTTCGGCTTATATGGTATTGTATGGGGTAATGTTCAACTTGTTCAGGGTAAGTTTATCTACATTACTTTGATCCATACATGAGCAAGCAGGGGGGTACTGGGCCCCAAAATACGAATTGGTCCTTAAGATTACTGTCGACCAAAATAAACGTCGACAAGCGAAAAAGTCGAAATACGAATTCGTATACGAATTTTTTGGACCCTACGAATTGGAAATACGAAATCGTAGTCAAATACGAATTCGTATATATGTTTTGGACGTATTCGCCGTCAAAATACTAATTGGTCCATTAATTTTTCCCCCGATACGACGAATTAGGGGGGGGGGTACAGTACCCCCCCCCCCCCTTGCCCATGTATGCTTTGATCGTTTAAAATTTAAGATACTGGTTGCGCCGCTCCAGCTCAGCTAGATGCAAATATTGATTATTTTTGGTATACTTCCGAATTCTACTCACTCAAAGGAGCATTTCCCTTAAATCCGTTGAGTTTGGCTTCTTTTGGCCCAGATGGGAATTCAGGGCCAAATTCAACATTTACGACAGGCGCTTTTTATGATTCGATGTCTTGCAAATGGCAGGTAGGAACAAGTTTCAAGCTGTTAGAAAAAAGTCTAGTCAGTGATGCAAAATGGGGAGAAGCTACCACAGAAATCCGAGCTATTGAAAAAGTCACAATAATAATTATTCAATTATTATTATTTGGGCAACTTTTTTATTTATTTAGGCAACTTTTTTGGAAAACTTTATGACTTAGGCATTAGGCTTAAGCCTAACAAGGGACATTCACCAGGTGATAGTCCCAGTTTTTTTTAAACCGACTTTAACTGATTCTATAGGCCCTAGTAGTTACGGAAACATTAAAATTAGAGTTCCCTAGTTCGATTTTTGGGGGTAAAAATCGATTTAAAAAATTTTTTTTAATCGAAAAAAATTGTGCAAAAAAAGAAGTAACGTGGTGGGAACCGAACCTGGGCCTAACAAAACACAATAATGCAATCTAACCCACTGCTCTATAAGGACTAATATTAGAGTAAATGATTTTTCCACTAGAGATGCGTTTTGAAACTTTTTTCATCTCTATAGAGATAGAAATTTCTACCGCTATAGAGAAGAAAAAGTTTCAAAACGCATCTCCTCCGTCAGTTTTCATCCGTTTTTGATGATTCGCTCCTATCGGGATCGAACCTACGGGCCCAAGTTGCTTAACTTGCCAGATCGGATGAAATCGCTCATAACTGGGGTCGGGAAGTTTTGTATAGTATCTCTTTTTGAAACAGACTATAATGTGTTTGTTAGGCCCAGGTTCGGTTCCCACCACGTTACCTCTTTTTTTGCACAATTTTTTTCGATTAAAAAAAATTTTTGAATCGATTTTTACCCCCAAAAATCGAACTAGGGAACTCTAATTTTAATGTTTCCGTAACTACTAGGGCCTATAGAATCAGTTAAAGTCGGTTTAAAAAAAAACTGGGACTATCACCTGGTGAATGTCCCTTGTAAACCTAAGGCTGATATTGTATAAGCTGAAAATACATTTATAGCTGAAAATGCATCCAGAAGATTATGATTTTACCCAGGTTAAAATTACCCCTGTAAATCAACTTAGTTCTGACGACTATTTGCTAGTCGAAACTAACACAGGCAACCAAATTCTGAGGTAATGTTTTGATACGAATTATACACCTGTGTAAAAATTTGAGGATCACAGCTCGTTTTTCTGCTTAAAGGGAAATAGTTCATAGCCGAGTGGATAGGTCACTCGACTCGCATTTTAAAGCCGCAGGCTCGACCTCCTCTGAGGCGAATTCTTTTTGCATTTTTTTCAAAATTTTTGCTTAGGGGCAATTTTATTCAGGGAATCCGAATTTCACAATTTCAGAGCCTGAAAATATTTTCTGAACCAGAAAAACGTTTTCAGGCTCTGAAATAGTGAAATTTGGATTCCCCACATTAAAAAACCCCTATGCAAAAATTTTCATCAAATTTTGAAAAAAATACAAACAATTCGTCACAGGGGGATCGAACTTGTGCCTTTAAAATGCGAGTCGAGCGACATAGCCACTCAGCTATGAACTGTTTTGCTGCCGCCATTTTTTTAGCAAAAATATGAGCTGGGTGGTAACATAGACCTAGACCATGCCCTATCCTTAACACTACAACTGCCCTAGCCCATTTATCTAGTCCTAGCCTAAATTTTTAGTAGCGATCACAATTATACGAATACTTATAAAAGTTTTTACTCAAACGAATCCCTCTTCAATATCACATTTCGTGCTTCAAAGTGGAATACATCAGCTAATGGTCTCAATGTGACAATTGCCGGCAAAAAATTTTGGAATTTCGATCAATATTGGAATTTGTTTTTCTCTCTAGCACCAAGTATTTTTTTAAATTTTCCGACGTTTTACATTACATGTGGGCAAAATCCAATAGGCTCAACCCATTTGGCTTACGGAATTTTTGTGCTTAAAGAAGGAATTGGACTCAGAGAACTTTAGGGATGGAGTAGCCCCGGCATCATCTTGGACCATTACACCATGGTGCCAACTGAATGACCTGTTAGATTTAAACTATATCCTATTTCCTTTTGAGCTATAGTCTGTTTCAAAAAGAGATATTGGGCCAGTCCTTGCCTCAGACAGCAGCTGCGTGACTAAACAGCTGCTGCGTGGCCCAATCAGCTGCTGCGTGGATCAAACAGCAGCTGCGCCGCAGCGCGCA